>JAHWFP010188530.1:110748-132422 GCA_023313725.1 Lithobius niger
GCTTAATTTCCAATTTTCCTTAGTATTATTTCCAGCAATTTATGTCTAATTATTCCCCCCCCCCATAACAGCTGAGTAAGAAAAACGAACGTATACAATGCACAATTTACAATATACAATAACATTTGAAACATGCGCATCGCCAGCCAGCCAGTCACATAGTGCAGCAGTCTCATTTTAAACATGTGCTCAGCCAGCCTTACGTTTCAATTATAATATAGTATAGACGGAAAATGAAGTAGAAAGAAGGTTTAGCGTGGAAGTGTGAGATTCAACGTGGGCTATCGTGATCCAAATCATGATAGTGCAGCCGAAATTGCGGCAATCCTGTTGGCTCATTTTGTTGTTCTTCCGCTTAGGAAAAGTGGTTTTGGAAGGGTTGACGACCGGATATCGATCTGCTCTCGGGTCAATCAAATCAATGTTTGACTCAACTTGCGATGCAGGTCGGCTTATTGCCAATCTCTCACATCCAAGGACACCTGCGATGGATTAGTTTTGCATCACTTGGACGTTTTGGTTCTTTCCCTGGGGGTGGGTGTAGGTGCGTGGGAGTGATATCATTGATCGTCAGTAGTGTTCAGGTAGTAATTTTCCTAATTCTACCAGCTCCCCTTTGTTCACATTTGCACGTAGTTTGATGCATCATGCAATTCACGCAACCTTCTAAGGTAAAGGTCGAAAACCTTTACAAATGGGAGTTCCAATTTTTTGTGCGGTGATTGCAGTTTAATTTATCGTACACGTAATCATTTAATTAACTGATGTAATCATTTAAGTCTTTTGATGCAATCTTAACCAGTGCTGGCTTTGCTGCTTATATCTCGGATACCTGAATAAGATTTGAGTACAGTAAATGCTCTTTTTGTAGTCGGGTGTGCAATACTGGACCGACCTTCTGGTTTTGGAATTAAGCAAGCGCCCTAGCTATTAATAAATCATTTAAGGAACTTGTGACTGTTTTTTCGGGTGTTTGAAAATTCGGTCCCGCGACAATTAGGCCCTGAAAACTCGGTCCCGTCCCAGACAATTCGGTCTCAACTTAAAAGTGAGCCCCTACGACAATTTGGTCCCGAGTTAAAAAAAAATGTCCGAAATTTAAAAAATAAATAAAATGGCAGTCAAAAATTAAGGACCAACTATGTTATCGTAGTCGATGTTGGTGACATTATGGTGTGGACTATGGTGACAGAAAAAAGGGTACTTTAACTCCGCAAATGCAGAGGAGTATCCGAAACTGAGGATTTTCCTTGGCCCTATATAATTGCCAGAAATTTTTTAGAGAAGATCATTGTTGAAAATGATGGTTGAAAATGATGTGCTGTGACTTTTAAATAAAAAAAAAAAAACAGATTTTGAACAGTTAGGTTAAGTTGCAAAAATCCCCATAAATAATCTTCTAACATTATTGGAAAATATGTCTTGATTTCCGTATCATAGAACATGGTTGGCTGAGCTAGTTATTTAATCAACAACCCAGTTTTCCGCACAGGTCTGTTTCTAACAGCATCTTTCTCACACTTTTATAAGGAATGTACTCAGAAAACGACGCTTTTTCACGTAATATTCATTAAAATCACACTCTTTCTCAAAAGATAACGGGATTATCAAAAAACGTCACACCGCAGAAGTTGTAGGGCATTTAAAGGCGATCAAAATGAGTTGAATCGAACCGTCCACCTGTAAGGGAGATAATCATAAACGAAAATTGGGCTTCGTTTCCAATATGACGTCCAATATGGCTACCAAACGACCATGTTTTGGACCACGTGACCAATTGTTTTTAACACTCCTGTAGGTGTGAAATAGGCTCAGCAGTCAAATTTAAGGTACACAAAAGTGCATATGTGACATGAGCTAGCTCATAGACTACTAATGTGGCTCACTGCAAACGTAACACCAATATTTAAAAAGGGTGATCCTTCTGACCCAGTAAATTACAGGCCGATTGCGCTTACGTCTGTCCCTTGTAAATTGATGGAGTTTATCATAAAAACTGTTTTGATGGACTTTCTCCTTGCATCAAACATAATCTCGGATGATTAGTTCGGCTTCCTCCTTTGTAGATCGACTACATACCAGCTCCTCTCGTTCCTGGACACTTTGTCTTCAAACTTGGACATCGGAGCGCCGAGTGATGTTGTTTATTTAGACTTCATGAAGGCTTTCGAATCTGTCGTACATTCGAAATTACTGTTTAAATTGGAGAGTGTCGGCATTGGTGGAAAACTTTTAATATGGCTCGAGTCCTTCCTTGCCGGGGCTTTCAGACGGTTGGCCACTGTAAATCGATGTTTTACGTCTGGTAAAATGAACCTTAAAGTTTGGGCCTTTAAAGTGTTCGTTCATCCATTGCTTGAATCTGCAAGCCAGGTGTGGTCGCCATCTCTCTTGGGGGGACATCAACAAGATCGAGCGTGTCCAGTGGCATTTTACAAAGGGCATCGTCGGTTTAAAGAACTTAACATATACGGAAAGACTTGTGATGACAAACCTTGAGCCGCTGGAGCTGCGAAGACTTCGTGCGGATCTTTATCTCACTTTTAAGATTGTCAGGGGCTTCATGGAAATTGATCTACCTTTGTTTGATTTAGCACCAAGTGTCAACACACGTGGCCACCCCTTTAAATTAGCCGTACAAGCTTCGCACCGCAATTGTAGAAAGAACTTCTTTTCCTTGAGAGTTATTCCTGTCTGGAACTCCCTTTCCGAAGCTGCAGTCACTGCTCGCAGTCCAAAACATTTTCGGTCAATCGTGTCAAAGCATTTCTCGAAACCATTCTTGAAACGTCCCGAATTTTATTGGTAATCTCGTTTTTAGATCTGCTCTTTTTGTTTGTAGCTTAGGTATCCCGTGGTGCTTAGTCAAGGCTGGCCGTTAGTGATCCTCGGATCCTTGCCAGACCTGCATTGCTCCTGTGGCAAAATATTATTATTATTATTATACTACCAGGAGGAAAGGCTTTTCTAAATTTATTCAAAAACTGCACTATAGATAGTCCTGATACTGATAGCTTCTAAACCTGTGAACGCTCACATCATGGAGAGGGGGGGGGGGGGAGGCTGCCCCTCAGAAGCTGAAGTGTTTTTGACATTTTTATTACTGAAAGTGTCACTTTTGAGGTCCAAAAATGACTTCTTCCTTCAGTTTGGGCAATGTTTCTTTCGTGACTCCACTCCCACTTGACAGGGCCTAAAACATGTATTACCTCCTCCCCCTTGACAAAAAAATCGATGACCACAATTGCCTCCCCCTCCCCCCATGCTAAAAATAATATGACCGGTACCTTAATTTCGAAACGATTGGCCGTGTACTTTTTTAATAGTTCTGAGTAGAAGTAGTTCTTCCAGTTTTTCCAGTCCAAGAAGTCAGTAGAATAACACTTTAAGTTTAATTCGATTTAGTCAATTTTTAGTTCAGTTGCATTCGGATGCAGCGTTAGTATTCGACGTTTTTGGGTCACTAAACAACATCACTGCACAAAATGCCATCCCGATTGCTGAAATGCAGAGTATGAATGTTCGAAATTCATGCTTTAAACATTGTGATGGTAAAAGCTTACGTAAGGCAAGGTATAATTGGTTCACGACATCAGTCAGGGTAATGAATCTAAGTTGAAAATTCAGAAAACAGCAACGTAAATGCATTTCCAATCCGGGTTTTTGGAACGTTACCGTGCCCAAAGGGTTAACAGGAAGCTTACAATATTACTAATTTAGCTAATCGGTTCATTGATTATTCGCTCCGGCCAAACCCCCAAAGAATCACGTGGCCTTGCTTTCCAGAGAGCCAATACTAATGAAGTGTTGTTTGCATCCGTTTGCACGGTAACTGGAAGCTCTTCTACCGGATTAACTCTGTGAGAAGTGTAAATTTGGTAATTTGCACTAAATTCAACTGGGAAGTGCGGTAATATAAATCTCAAATAAGTTGGCAATAAATGTGAATGAATATTTGATATCTTAAAAGTCTAAATCTTACCTTGTAGGCCATGCCTCGTGGGGTATCTCGATACCAGCCACTCTTCCTGCGACTGACAGTACCTGCTGGTCTGGAGGAACTCCTTGAGGGATTAGCTCGTGAGGTTCTGCGTTACCAACCTAGAAACATGATCTTATTTGCGGCCGACTTTTGCGAACACCTCGTCGCTGCTCGCACTAAAGGTAAGACTCTTCCGATTTTCACTTACGTTTACATTCCTCGAGTACCAAGGTCATTCGATTTCAGCCGTATTTAAGTTTTCATGAACAAGAATACTTAATGAGATCTAGTATTGGAAGACTGGTGGGTTCTTGGACTTGTTTTTGTAGCTTAAACTGCAGTCGATACTTCGTCAGTTTAGTGGTGCCAACTCCGCTAAACTTTCAGCGCCGGTTAAGTTTTTTTTACCCAAACTACCTAATTGAACATTAAGGTCGAAGTCGCAAACTGAACTGAAAACTGATAATTTTCATCACATCAGTTTTTAAATTTGATTTAAATTTATGGCCGTTTTTTGAGTAGCTGTTGTTAGTGCTATGGTATTCGTGATAACCGATCTTTATGGTTTTTGTCTTTTATAACAAGACGAAAGTTTACATTAATTTTATCCGTAGGACGAACTGTAGTCTATGCTACCTTGTTATTTTAATACTATAATTTCCTAAAAAAAAATTCCTATGCAGTGTTCTCTTGAGTTAACTTAGATAGTGCGTCCCAGTGCCACAAACATAACTCACAACAATGGGTCAACACATACACAATGACAGTTACTTGACTGTACAATGCATGTAACTTCAAGGAAGCAAACAGTGTGCATTAAAGACTGGCCGCGAAGAATACAAGATACTCTAACCTGAGGAAGAAAGAAGCTGCCTTGACTGGGATCGAACCCAGGACTTCCCACTGACTAGGGCGGGTATTCTAACCACTGCGCTACTGAAGCGGATCGTGGCTGCCAGCTCAGCTGAGCTTAGTAGCTGTTCAGTCTTTCTCAGTGGTGACCTAAAGGTCACAAATGTACAACCACGGAGGGAAAGCAACTTTGCTTATTGGCCTCTCACTAGAAATAATGAAGAATAAATCACAAGGTAAAAGGGTAAACGAAGCAAGCAGTCTGCATTAAAGAATGGCCTTGTAAGAATTGAATGTCTCACCCACTGAGAAAGAATGAACAACTATTAAGCTCGGCTGGAGCCGGTATTCAGGATGCGCCCAAGTAGCGCAGTGGTTAGAATCCTGGCTTGTAAGTGGGAAGTCCTGGGTTCGAGTCCCCGTCGTGGCAGATTAGTGTATTTTTGTTTCTTACAAGGCCAGTGTTTAATGCAGACTCTTCGCCTCGTTACCTTTGCCTTGTGATTTATTCTTTACACACACAAATTACTTAACGTATCGACCGTTTTGTGCGTGATAAACACAGATTTAACCGTGTTTCAGTTTTGGCACTAACCCAGCCCGATTAACCGCCATTTCTGTTATTGTGTGTGACTGTGTGTTTCGAATGCAGTAATAAAATATACTGAACAAGAGAAGTATACCACAGAGGCCAAAACGACAATAACACGCGTTAGTCAATTTCTCGAGCTGAAGAAAATGTTCTGAATAAAATTTTTAAGAAAGTAATTTTTATGTTAAAAAAATTTCTAGTATTTTGCAAGACAACATTATAAACGGGTGTCGCACGCAGTATAGGCCACTGCTTCTCTTTCCCTGTTTAAACAAAAAATGTCCTTGTCTTTCCCGTTTATTTTTACTAAATTTCCCTTTTTATCCCTCCTATTTCTTAAAATAGTCGTCAAGAAATTTTAGCTAATTCTTAATAAATTACTAATTGTAAAAATTGCTATAGTTTTTGTTTCACAGACTATTAATCGGGATAATAAAAAATAAAAAATAAACATTTCAAAAGAGGAAATTGATAAATACACTTAAATATAAATTTTTATTTAAAATTTTCAGTTTAGTTATTTTCTTTGGGAATCGGATGGATTGGCACACGAGGAAGTGTCAAATACCTCAGTGGAACAGACACAGCTATTCGGAAAAATCGCAACCACCCTTTCCCTACTTTTTTCTTATTTTTTCCTGGATTTAGTTTTTCTTCCCGTATGACGAGTCTTCTCTGTAAGTGGCACGCGGCATTGGACGAACGTCTAACTGGAAAATTGTCTAATGTGATAACTGTCTAAATAAAAAATCAGGATAATCTTCTAGATCTAATATCGTGTAATGGCTAGTCTTGCAATAAAATCGTTTAACTGAACAATAATATTTTAACAACCAATTTATGATTAGTATAGCTGTTTTTCTGATGTTATATATCCGCCGCGAGCGTGGCAGCTCAAGGGAGGCAGGCATGTTAAATAGTTTTCCACTATACGAATTTCTTGTTAGACAATTTTGCATTATTTTGTTGTACTGTGTACATTCTTCCAGCGATTTTCCAGTTAGTCGATCTTCCCTCGTTCCAGTGGAAGTACTGGTCTAAGATCTTACGTGCGAAATCACAACACTTTACTTCCCAGCACAAAAAGGCTCGCTAAGTAACGCATTGCTACCATGCAGACAATGTATTTTACAATGCTGGCAAACGGAGCTCGCATTTAAGTAAAACAATACTTTTCCAGGGCAACAATGTAGAACTCGTTCAGAAAAAAAAGCTTATGTATCATGTAAATACTGCCTTCCCTAACTGACTAAACCAGGTGCGCGATAAATTTACGTAGCTGCGTGATAAATACCAGACCTATGTAAAATGGGTAAAATTCCTTTTTCCCGTAACTTTGAAAAGTAAGGACTGACATATGTGAAGTCTGAAATCATAACAAAAAAAACGAGCCGAGGGGGCATATAAATCCTTGAAAAATCTATTCGATCGTTATTTTTTTCAAAATTGCTTTTATGAAGCCGTACATGACAAAGTAATAAAAATAATCTTAACAATACAAATAAAGTCATACGTTTTCTTGAAGGGGCATAAAGCAGACCTAAAATCCCTTTCTCCCAGAAAAAGATGTTTATTTACGTCACTTTTTAGAGCACGATTATCCTAGAGCATGGCCAGTAAACTGCCCTGCCTGATGTACCGTACAACGATTTTAGGTGATTACACAATATGGCCGCCACGAAGCGAGGTTGCCGAGGGCGTTGCTAAGCGATACAGGTATGACATCAGTACAGCCAGTCGGTAAAACATGGTTTTTGATCGTAGGTGGTGACATCTATTGGCAGCTATTGGCGGTTTTTCAAAATAATAATTTTAATTTTACATAGATTTGTGTTACAAGTTTTTATTAGCTGTACAATTATTTTAAATAATTAACCTGCACTCAGCCGTTTCTCTGCTCTTGGAATAAATAGCGACACGTTCGTTTATCTAGAAAGTGTTTCACGGGAAAGAGCGGCAGTTTCTTTTGAGCTGAAGCTATCGCTCTCGGCTGACTGAGAACGGCAACAGGGCAAATCAATCGCATCAGTGGCGCTTCTGGCGGCCATATTGTCCAATCTAATCGCGTACTAGTTTTCATCTAAGATTCAGCCAGTACTATTATATAGAGCCATGCCCAAAGGTAAGAAAAGAAAAGCTTTGGACCTCCACTTTTTGTAGTAATGTGAGAAAAAGTTACAAAAATGTACGTACGCTACTAAAGTCCTTCAAAGTGGAATCAATAATTTATACAATCCAACCCCTTTAAATAGATGGTAGGATAGACAGTAAAATAAAAATATGTAGGGTGTAAATAAAAAAAATATATATAGTAAAGTTGATTTGTCCTGTCAGACTAACATTAGTACATGAAAAAGGAGTTAGTTGCCACCTGAACGCTTTTTAAATTTAAATTTGACTAGCTAATTAGGTGTGAATCAGTCAACAAGTCGGCAACTGCAGCACACCTGTACCGCACCTTTCAGTACTATCCAGCAACGCCTTTGGTAAAGCATTTATTTTAATTCTGAACGCAGTTTGCTGAACACGTATTCGAGCAGCACGAGTTTAAATTTAAAATTGGTTGAAATGTAAATAAGTAATAAACAATCGGCGTTACAACTGCAACGGTCTTTCGGAAAAAAGTTGCGGAAAAAAAAGAGAAAAATATCTACTAAGCAGGTACTCGAACTCTGCATCTTCCTTTACACTCCGGGTGTGCTGAATGTTTGCAGTACAGAGACAAGTGAAAAAAAAAAGGAAATTGTCGAATTAACAGCCTTTTCAACTGCTAAGGTTATCTAGAGACGAAAAAGAAATACCTAGGATTTTTCACATGCCACAATTGACATGAGCACAAGTATTTCCGGAGCCCTTCGCGTCCCGAATGCACAATTATTAAGGTTGGGCCTAGGCCGGGACTGAACTCGGGAACTTTTGACTTCCGAGAAGGCAAAAAGTTGAAAGCACCAGGTACTTGTCTATGTCACGTGTATGCCAAGCCATTCCTTCTTTTAGACATCTGCAATTATTTTAAAGATATCTGCAATTCTTTAATTGAATTACTGACATCTACTATTGAATTAGAGATATGTGTAATTCATTTAAAGATATCAATAAGTGTCATCTTCAAATGAAGACAAATGTAATTCAATTACAGACACAGACATCTGCATCTGAAATGTTGCATATATCTGCAAATTATTGTAAAAGAAGGAATGCCTTGCCATAGACTTAACGCCGGTGCGTGCTGCAAACTGGTCGCTAGTGTGTTAAATAAAATAGGAGGAAAAATTTCCCAATGAAATAAAACCGAATTTTTTTCAAGTACTGTATTTATTTGCAAAGGAATCCAATTCTAAATACGTAACAATTGATATAATTACGTTAGGTCAAGAAACTTACCGATTTTAAAATGAGTTGTTCGTAATTCGCCACACGTTTTTGTCAAAATGCAAAAGTATAAAAGTGGTGTATATGGATATACAAACATCAAGTGAACTGAGCCGAATTGCATTATTAAGCTACTTTAGTATTTATTACTTTTTAACTGGAGAGTAAAAAATCTTTTAAGCCAGAAAAAAAAAATCTCATGAAACATTTTCCATTACTAAATTAGTTAAAACAGAAATGAAAGCTTGGGCGACCATTCTCAGTTTCGGTTCTTTAAATGCCTGGCCAGACCTTCTCCGAGAATAGCCGCTTTAGTCGCTGCCTAGTTGAACTAATTCTGTCGTAATTACTTTACACGGGAACGGAAAGTTACTGTTGTTCTGCTCGAGTCATTTTACCGTTACACGTCATTGTACAACCTAACAACCCTTTTATTTTTTTCAGTGTTATATAAAAAGTTTAAAGAAATTTAAAGAGCCGCTTAGTTTGACGCCAAAGAATAGTAACTGTTTAACTTCACATTTCCTAATGATCCCAACTCTGTCTTTAACTAGCTGGTAAATTGGTAAATGACGTGTCAAGTCACTACCCCCCCCCCCTCCCCTCTTGGAAGTTTCTCCGCCATTCTTCCCCCTCAATTCACCCCCCCCCCCAAGAAATGTGTAGTTAAACTATTCTTTGGCTTCGGAGTAGGCGGCTATTTAAATATCTTTAAACTTTTTGTACAACACTACAAAAAAAAACCAGTGACAGGGTTGTTAGGTTGCGCAATATAACGTGTGTGAAATGACTCGAGCAGAACGCCAGTAATTTTCCATTCCAGTAAAAAGTAAAATTGAGTGTTAGTGTACAAGAATTAAACTGGCGGAGACAAAGAATGAGGAGGATATATTTTATGTGCGTGTTCAAATGCCTAAATGAAGCTGATTAGATTATAATGTTACAGCTGTTATAGTTAATGATTGGTTGTCCATGTTAATCATATACTCGTTATAGTACAATAGAAAGACTTTGGCAGAAAATGTGTAGGCGGTTAAGGTTAGGGTAAGATTGCGTGTAACGGTGTATTTATGATTGTTCTTATTCCATAATGGAAGCACATCCGGTCAAGATTCAAAGGGTTGTACATTGTTCTAAGACCTGTCAAGTACATCCATGGACATCCAGGTACATCCATGGATCACGAACTTTTCTGTTACGTAATAAAGCACCTTCTTGATGAAATTGTATAAATTTTATTCTAGTTTGATTTTTTGGAACTCGTGCCTTAACCATTCAGGCAGATTTGTGACTTTGACAGTTGCAAGAGAATAATGGATTCACAACTACTAAATTATCATTTTGTTGATTTAGCAAAATAAGTTCATATTTTCATTACATTTCTTTACTATAAGCATATGTTTCACTCGGATTATAAGCCATGAGCTTTTCTGCACAAATGAAAATTTTGTCTTTAAAATTACACATTTTCTAACTCCACAATGACGTACACCTCAGGGTACTAGAAGCTATTTCCATCACTCATTTCGAGAAACGCAATTCCCCCTTCCAGATTGGCCCATCCGGATAGGCGTAAAAATCAGTGGTTGAGAACGCCGTATTCAAAATCGAGTAGTGTGTCAAACCAAATAAACCCGGCGTAGTTACCTTCTTCTCACCCCACAAGTGACTCCTGAAGAAAACGAACTGCTCAACGAGAACCAGTGTTTATTTTATATTAGTCGAAAATTAGAACGTAGTATAATTTGAAAATTGCGTAAACTTCAGAAATCTACGTTACATGCGTCCACTGACATTATATTGACAATTTTGCTTTTCGTAGAAATTTACTCTATGACATGCACACTTAATAAATGACAATTAGGGTAATTTATTCTTGCGTGTTACTAATTTATTTGCACTATAGCTAAATGTTTTACTGTATTACAATGAGTACTTTGTATACTTAAACCGAAATACTCAAATAACCACTGAGAATCTTTGAATGCATTTTACATGATTTCTGCACATAAAATTGAAATATTTAACTTTTGGAACCATAACTTGCCGTATCATTATCATGGCGATAACAGTGAAATATTCCACATGTGAAAGTCCACGAACAGGATCAGCGACCCTGAGTGTAACTGAACGCTACCGATATCAGGCCGATACCGAGCCCATCACATACATTATACACGACCGGTACAGCACGCTCTTTGCTCATCTCATCTGACAAACATCGAACTGTTGTTAAAATGTAAACCAAAACGCGCAACAACGCTTAGCCTATAGCCTACATACCTTACGTGCATGAACACAGTACCCACAGAACAATAGAACACCTTAATGTCCAGAAATTGGCAGTAAAAGAACTTTACATCAATAAAAGAGACATTAATGCGGTTTTCCAGACAAGTGAACACTCATAATCACAGAAAGAACTACGGATCCAGAACGCCTTCATAATCTTTAAGATAAGCCAAAAAACATTAAGGAACTCTTTTTATGAACAATATCATATTTTGTGTTCTCTTGCATATAACACCAGTCATCATTGTGTTCTTCACGCATCATACCTTAGAAAAACATAAGCTTATCAACAGTTTAATTAGTTAACATCTGGTAATGAAGAGTTTAGGGCCACACAACCATGCATGTTATTTGTGTATAACATGTAATATCAGTATGTGTTCCTTGTGTTGTATTCTTTTATTTTCAGCGGTCTTTAATAACCGAAAATGGTGCATTTCACTGTACGTATTACTGCATTCTTGTATCTTTGAGTTATTATTTTTAAGACAATATTTCTTGAAGACCATTTTTCTTCAGCTTTATCGTGAGACATACAGGGAAAAATAGGTAGGGAATTTTGTGTTAGTAGCACCCCCCCAATAATTGTGTCAAATGGCAAGGGGGATAAACTAACAAAAGAGCTTGTAACCATTTCACCACCTAAGAATCAAGAGGAAGTCGTTTCTTCCTACTTTTACAACAGAGTTCCCTTCAGAACCCCCCTCTTCCTACATAAAAAAATAGCAACCTCACTAAAAATGGGAAAAGTACCCACGTTTATTTATGATCAATGACGTCACTCGGAAATGATATTAGCCAAGTGACGTCATTGTACGAGTTCCCTCATTTTCAAATGCATTACGATAGTTGTAAATCCCTCATTGTCTCCGTCATACCCTAGTTTTTACCTAGTTATGACTAAGGCCCCAAGCCTTGATACTTTCAAAAGAGTGTCCAGGTGTACCTTAAAATAATTAATAATAAGCCTTCACAAATCTACCTTCACGGAACGTCGGACTCAAACGGTTGTCGAAGCATTTATGGCCAGTTTCTACCCTCATTTTTTTTTTCTATCGCCAATCTTCCGATCAGAAGGTTGTATTCCAAATTCGTGGACAGTCCACTAGGCTCTATCTTTGCTTGACACCATTGTTGAGATCCGCAAATTTAAATCTCAACTATAGAGAAGCGAAGAGAGCAGCTCGTAATATTCCAAGTTGAAAAGTTAAACGTTGTAATGCTCCTAGTTCGAATTATCGAAAAAAGATCCTTTGGGTTTTGAGGCCAACACTCTACAATTGAGGAGGAACCGTTGCCAACTGTGACGGTAGGCAAAAAAAAAATATATATATTGTGACCTCGTAAAATTGCGTCTTGGCCCCAAAAATACTCAAAAAAAAGTAGAGGCTTTATTTTCGCTCGAAACAAACATGAACGGGTGAAGTAGGTGAATACCCTTTTTTTGCGAGTGAATGGCCCGGAGGTAACAATAGTCTGACATCGTATTTTTTTTTGTATTGTTGTAGCCGAAAGCGGGCGAAGAGAAATAGCAACGGAACAGTTACACACGTTGATTCCTTTTACTCGTTGGTTTTGTACAGTACATAACGTTGTAGCTATACTATTGTTGTATTAGGCAATGATATTCGAATCACTTCCAGTTAACCCTGCCTGCCAGGTAGTGGTGTAAGCATCATGATGACATTTACTTGTTTCAGTGCATTGTTGCTAGACTCCTAAACGTCCCTTCGGCGAACAAGGGAAATAAGAAACTGCCGTCAGACAACAACGAAAACTTCGTTACAACAGATGGGGAGGGGTTAGTCAGAGAGGATGGGAGGAAAGGGGTAGTAGTACAGAAAGAAAAATTAGCCGTCGTAATGAATAGGCAAAATTACCCAACAACCCAAGCGCTAGACAAACACTGCGAAACGAAACCCTGGGCGAAACAAAACTCGGGTCGAAATCGGGTACGACCACTAGCAGCAGTATAATCTATCATACAGAAACCCCTCAAGGGTAAAGACAAGATTACAAACCCGTCAAGATTTCGTCATGTAAAGTATAGTGGTATCAGTACCAAATGGTTGCAACCAAGTTTGTGGTCCGACTTGTAATCTCTCAAGTTTAACTGACAATCACCGAGGTGTCAGTTACGGTTGGGTGATCAGAATTAAAACTTGGTGGCAACCATTTTGGCTCTGATATAACTACTTTACACGGCGAAAACTTGATGGCTCCCTTTACCCTCATGGAGTTTTTGTATGATATCACCCTTTTTGGTTGTTTTAAAGGTTTACTCTGGTTAGAATATTGGTTGTGAGCTCCTTATGAAAATGTAATTGTAAATAGTTTCTTGAACAGGCTAAAGAAAAGCCTAACTTTGGGCTAATTAATGGTCGCAGATTTACTATATTTCCAATAAAGTACCGGTTGCATTACAATGACTTGATTGTAAAACAGAAACAAGTGTCTGTTGTTGTTTTTACTTAAAGGAGCTGACCCCAAACCGGGTTATCTGCCCCACTGTAGACGAAGAGGGAGACAATTTAGCTGGAGAAATCCAAGTGGAAAACCAAGTGATCCGTGACAAAAATCAAGTGAGCACGTTAAGTTACAATTACAATCAAACATAAAAGAGTTCAAAAAAGTTGCTAACGACTTTGTGCAATGTGAGGCTGAATTATTACTCTACCATTAACTCCCTTGTTTTGACAGTTGTTGTGATCACAAATAGTTTGTTCCCAACGTTCATAGCATTACAAATGCTTGCAATCCTCACGAGTTAAAAACTTCCCAGATGTCACTTCATAAAAGACATCTGTTGAAGTCAAACGAGAACGGAATGAAACAATTCAAGCATATCGCTTGTATAAATTAATGTCTGGGATACGAGAAGCAGTAGCTAGCCTTCGCTCCAACACTGACGTGTACATAATGACTTGACTTGAAGAGTTGACGTCGACAATTAGACGCCATTGAAAGCTAATGATCTCAACTTGATGGGCGACACACTAGCGCGCTTCTCTACGGTTATTTTCCTACCTTAAAGAGGGGCACGGCTTCGGTAACCAGTTTTGAACCCATGCGCTCTGCTGCAATACGTCTCTGCCATGCGGAAAGCCAAAGATGGAGCTGCATCAATTTTCCAGCGTAACTCCACTAATAGCTCACATCTGTACAGATGTCCAAGAAGAGGAGGGGTGGGGGAGGGGAGTGAAACGATATCGTAATAATATTTACGGTTATTGTATGTGGGAAGCTAGTGGCAGGTTGTTCGGTGTTAGTCACTTTCTTTTCTTTTTTAGCTACAGGTGTTCCCCAACTTGATCGAGCGAAGGTGAAGAAGCCGTTTATGCATCCATCTGGCGTTTAACCATAGATTAGAAAGTTAATTAGACATAGCACCTCACTTCTTACAGTTCTACAGGGGGCCCTAGCGGTAGTTGCGGCTACTCACTACCTCTGATAATGCCTTGCCTTCGTACTGCTTCGAAGGCAAAAGCATTAGCAGAAGTATTAGTAGCCGCAATACTGCTAGGGCCTCGCGTGTAGAACTGAAAGAAGTAAGATGCTGTATCTAGTTAATTTTCTAATCTATGGTCTGACTTTGTGCCTGGTTGTCTGGATCAGTCAGTTACGACCACACGCGCTCGACTGATACGAACGAAACTTTGTAGAAATATGCGTTAAATTTAACTTGGTCAATGGTTTCGCGATCAAGCCCGAATTCTATACGCAAGCATTCGGTAGACAGTCCTTTAATTTTAAAGCTAGGCCTAAAGTTAGGCTTAGGCATTACGCAAGCGTTTCGTTTTATATTTTTTTGTACATTAAATTGAACAAACTTTACAATTAGGCCTAAAACGGTTTATTTAAATTTGAAAAAAAAAAATGACTTCATAGAATAAATTTTTCATTCAAGTCTTACCAAATAAAACTAATTTGGTAATCAGACGTATTATTATTTGACTAATGATAATCACTCAATAATAATAATGTTTTTTTTTTAGATAAATTTATATTCTATTTTAGGGATAAAACCCGAGTTCACAAAGAACTTGTATGAGTCAAATATACACTCCAAAAATTAAAAGTACTGCATATACAGAACAAATTGTTAAATTATATTTTATAATTTGATAATTTGGCAAATTGTATTGAGTTGCCTATCTGTTTACTTAAGTTATTTACTAATTTGATCAATTTTTGTTAGGCAAGCACTTCTTATTTATGGTGTTTGTTGCAGTATTGTTTTTCGTCATTGATGCATTCATTTTTAATGGAGATCCGGAAACTAGGCCTAAATGCAGTGCAACCGAAATCATGCTACTGTCCTGTAGCTCTCTTGTGTCTAATTAATACTAGAGTGTTCTTAGTCTTGGCTCTGTTATGGAGACAAACTTCTATTGTGCTTACTACATAGGGCCCATTCCATGTAACTAGGATTATGGCCTACCTCACAGGTGGAGCCACTACGCTATAGCAACGTAATAAAGGTTATAAATATAATAATCTATGTCACAGGAAGCACGCGCTCACACTTCCGTTACTTATGAAGTAATCATTGGATCCACATGCACGGGTAGGAGGTTCACACCTCCTCAACGATAGTTAGTTGTGTTACCTAAGAGTTATTAGTAGTTAGGCTAACATAGCAGTGGCGACGAGGGTGGGATTCGAACACCACGCGGGCAAAGCCCATTGGATGTTTTGTAAACAGTACACGAAACAGCACAAAAAATTCAAAACAATTCTTAGGCCCGTATTCCGAACGCTGACTAAAACTCGTACTTGACTTGAAATGACGTCACACCTATATAATAATAAAATAATAAAAAGTTTATTTGCCGAGTAAATTAGCAAAATGGTAAGATAGGGCTTTTACCAGAAACCGCTTATATCTTACCAACATTAAGTGATAACAAATACATATAGCTAGATAGAAATATCTGTACAACAATATAGCAAAAATAACATTAGGAATAGTCTGATATGTATGGTAGTAGGTTACACTTATTTAGTCTGAATTTAAAACAATTTATAGAGGGTGCCGTGACAACATCATCAGGTAAAGCATTCCAAACATTAATGACCCGATTTACAAAAAAGTATTTTCTGCAGTTTAATCTGAAGGGTTTCTTAACCAATTTCAGGGAGTGACCCCTGGTCCGCCTTTCTCTATTAACATCAAAGAAAAAAGATGGATCATAATCCAGGAGACCATGCAACAGACAATATGTGAATGACAGGTCGGCTTTTACCCGGCGTAGTTCCAAAGAATCAATTTTCAATTTATTCAGTCTGGCTGCATATGGTATATTTCGGAACCCTGGGAGAAGTTTGGTAAACACTCGCTGCACTCTTTCTAACCTCAGAATGTCTCCTCGAAGTGACGGGGACCAAACGGGGCTGGCGTATTCAACAAGCGGACGGACATAAGTAGTTATGATCACCCGGCTGTCTAGTATAGGGTTACAGCCTAACAGAGCCCCATGCTTTTTGGGTACCACATTTAAATCCTAGGGGGGGAGGCACGTGCATCTAGGGTCTATTGGTCGGTCCACGTGCACCTAGGATCAACATTTTCCCTCCCTTGAACGTTAGATACCCGCCCCATATCCCTGCCGCATCTATGCGTCGCCCGCCCGGGATAGCTGTTTCCTCCAGGTGACTAGTACACTTCAGCACAAAGTTGGGTCTATTGGTCGGTCCACGTGCACCTAGGATCAACATTTTTCCCCCATTGAACGCTAAATACCCGCCCCGTATCCCTGCCGCATCTGTGCGTCGCCCGCCCGGGATAACTGTTTCCTCCAGGTGACTAGTACACTTCAGCCCAGAGTTGGATCTATTGGTCGGCCCACGTGCACCTAGGGTCTATGTTTTCCCCATTGAACGCTAGATACCCGCCCCATATCTCTGCCGCATCCGTGCGCCGCCCCCGCCCGCGATAATTGTTTTCCCCCAGTTGCCTTCAGCCCAGAGTAGAAACTACGTAATAACTAGGAACGCGTTCTTTGGGCTGTTGAATCCCCACCCTAAAAAAAAAAAAAGTAGAAAAGGCTCAGCTGGAAGCGCCCCCAGCATCAACTAGATTTTGCCGTAGGGCACGACGTATTGCCCTTTCCCGTTTGAAGCATTTAAACAGGGCAAGTCGCGCGAGACGGTGATCCGTTGCATATCGGCGACTAACTACAATAGAGAAAAAAGAAAGAAAAACTAAATCACCTCGTCGCGTTCACGGGCGGCCGGCCCAGGAGGCGGTGGGTCGGCACTTTCACGGGAGTAAGTGGGACACAAGATAGCAGGCCCACAGACCGATCTCCTGCACGAGAAGGATGTCGGAGGTATTTGGCTAATGAAAAGCCAATTTTAAAATAAAAGTCAAGGTAAACTCCACAGGAGACAATTTAAAAATAAAATGAGCAGCAAGACTATCCTAGTATACAAAACACACAACTCACGAGACGCGCTGAAGGATAAAAAAAATATCCAAGAGTTGATAGTTAGTGAGCTGTGTTGACAGTAGCTATCCCAGAACATAATGAAGTAAGGATCTCGTCAAAAATCGGGTAAGTCTAAAATTGCTCGGGGCTATAATACGAACAATCCCGCCCCCCAACACGGTGGTCTCCCCCTACGGCCTTCAGACCTCTGAATGGCCTAGACGAAATGACAAGAACGAATGACTATTGTAAAAAGACCCAATCCGTCACGCGTTTCTGTCCATTAACGTAACGGTATATAGGCCAGAGGTCGTGAGGTTAATACTGTTATGGGCGTAGGAATGTAGTTACGACATTTATCGGCTATTAACGGTTGTCAAGAGAGCGTGGGACCCCTCAACTAAAAAGAAAATAATCGTTCCCCCTATCAATTCGTCAAAACAGAAAGTGACGGGCTATATGTAAGCTGTCAGTACTGTCAGAAAACGACGCGTAGTTAACGTCTCGCGACCTAGATCTCTAGACAACCGACTTATTATACGTTAAACCTTTCGTATAAGCCCTTTAACCCGAAAAGACAAAAAAACGGGCTAACCACGAAAAAAAAAACATTGCCTCGAGCGAAACGGGCGGCCCACATCGTGACGTAGTACACGCCTCGCAATTGGTTAAAAGTCGTCACATGATTCGAGCCGTGCAATGAGCGACGGTACTACGAGACTAACCAATCGCAGAAATGAGCGAAATAAAGTACCGTAACACCTTTACGGAAAATAACCAGGGCTGATTTGTCGAGCAGCTATTCCACCTGAAACAATGCAATTTGGCCAAGTATAAAACCATCACCCCAGCCAAGAATTCACTAACCCGCCGATCTCAGCAATTGGAACCAACAACTCAGCAATTGTAGAGGTAAGCATTGTTTAATGAGGCATTACGTTAATATTGAAAAAAAAAAAATAAGAGTGCGAGGACTTGGCCGGTTGCTAACGGGCTTCTTTATATTTATGTTTACAGATATCCAACAATCCGAAAGGCCACGGAGCAGTACACCAGAGCAGTGCAAGCAGAGAGGAACAGGTAGGCCTAAATGGTTCCTTTATTTCATTGTACGTGCGGAATAGGGCAAAAAAAAAAACCTAAAGGAAGGCTATGTCCTTTTTATTTCTTTTCATATACATAGTGAACAAAAAAAAAAAATGGCAACATCATCAGCTTCAGTAGATAGAGTCATTGAAGCCAAAAACACCTACTTCATAGGGGGTGAAATATACGTACAAGTGACAGATTTTCAGGGACGTGCGTACGTACATGTACGGGAATTCATAACCCCAGGAGTAGGGATCCTGCCAGGACGCCGTGGGGTCTCGTTTACTGTCGCCGAATGGCGGGAATTTGTTAAGGATCACGGCATTTACAATCAGATCGTGAGCGAGCGCAACTTACAGCAGCAAATTATGACCGGCCGGAACTATGGAGCCGGCCTAAAAGTGATAGTGTCACAATCTGGCTCAGTCTATCAGGCTAAATTCATACTTGAAAAATACAGCAAAAAGTACGTTGTTCTAAACTATCGTCAGTTTGCAGGCTTGATAGGCTACGTCACTGATATCACTATGCTTTTGGACAAAAAACTGAAAGAGATCGAGCCCCCCACAGTTCAGATCGAATCCCCCACATCCCAAACCGAAATGTGGTTGGAGTGAAAAAAAAATAAGTAATGGCCTTTTTTTTTTGCATTTTTGTCTCTCCCTCACAGTCTCATAGCGTACTAAACCATCCCATATTGCGATTGCTTCCCACTTACCGGGTTAAATTTCATACGAATAGTTCCGACGGTAAACGTAGTGAAAATAGCTATTGGAAAACACGGAGAAAATGACAGCGTGGTATTAGATCCAACAGAGTGGTTAGGGATAATAGCGCAACTCTACTGGCGTCAGCCTAACTCGAGTATATCGGTTAAATCGGGGATCGAATCCGTGGCCGACAATGTGCTGATCCTAAAAAAAGTGCAGACTAATCAGTAGCATTAACTGAGTTTGATATACTTAGCATGAAATACATGCTCCCTCATATATCGCAGACTGTCGCTTGCTGGACGCAGAGAATAGGCGAGTTGACACCTACACCTGCGGTAACATTGCAAACAATGGCTGTAAATGAACCGAAATGCAGCGAAAATACAGAAGATATACGGCTCCCGTATCAGGGATGTAAGTTCAATTCCCCGAGCCAAAGAGACCATGATTGCGTAATGCACGCTTCGCTTTTTTCGCAGCTCACTACTCTGTTTTTTCCAATAGCTTATTCTAATCAAGTTGGGGGAGGCCCGACATGAAAATCATCCTGTCCCGAAAAGCTTCCCGAATATGATTGTCAGACTCGGGGGACCGAAACTTTTTAAAAACGATAGATTCAGCATCGTTAAATGCATGGGGGAAATGAAAAAATTTAGCACTAATACAAATGTCTACACGGTGACATTATTGACGCCCAGTATTCGGTTAGAAACCGTTTAGACCCTATAGACCAACTTTTTCACCGTCATAATTTGAGCGTGTCCTGGATGGGTTCCGACCCACCGACTATGTAGGTGTGTGTATTGGGGGGAGTGGGTTTTTGAAAATAACTCGTTCCTTCCCTTACATGCCAGGGAATCTTTTCAGCGTCGCTAACATTTTGGCTCTTATTTTGAAACTTAACCAAAGTGGTCGGAAGCTCGAGATTAAAGACTCATATCGAGATACCCAGAGGCGGCAAAAAAGAAAATGTCACGCACAAATGTTATAGCATGACTATCAACAGGGGGCGCTAGGTCGGTCGTGTTCCCAAAAAACGGCTTAGATAAACTTTGTTTGGCTAGAGCGATAGTTTGTTGCATTCGCTGATAAGGACATAAAATTATATTCGTAAATCGAACAATGTGCAAAAAAAAGCTCGCTTTACAGCTGCACGCCGACGCCGGCGTTCGCCAATATGGGTGTTGACTTGAAAGAATTTCAGGATTATTATTTGACAGAATACCAAATTGTGTTATTCCCCCAAAAAAATGGAACGCAGTGCCAGGTTACATTCGAGGGGCCTTCTAGCTCTAAACGCATCTTATACCTTTTCTGCCACGCCAATCACTATTTCGGAATTTTAAATCCGCTGTTTATTTTCTCATCCCGATTTTCCTGTCTGAGGCCGTATTCCCGACCTAAAAGCCACGCCTGCCAAAAGCAGTCCCTCGTATCATTCGCCTAAATATGTTTTGCTTCCGTTAGTTGCCATGTAACAGATTGTTCATGTTTAGTCCGCCATTATAGCAAACAGCCACCCTTCAAAGACTTAATACAGTCTGTAAATCGCTGTTTAAATGCAAGATTTGTTTTCTAACGTTTGAGGGTAATAGCATCACTGTTGCCAACGTTTTTGTAAACAGTGGTGTCGGCTAGAGCACCGCTGCCATATTCAACTCCTCAAAAAAACGCGATTGCGGTTAGCTGTTTACGACCTCGAAACGACGCAAGTTGAGCGAGTAACTGACAGGGAGTTTTTTTTTTACACACAGCGTGAATTTGGCGGTTATGCATGCAGTTACTGTTTTGGTTGTATTCGTTGTGGCGACATGTTTATGAACGGTGAAAGCGATTTTTGTCATTGGTTGTTTGAGCCAGGGATTCGAACCTCTCTCTCATTTCACGTAATAACTCTGGATACGATTCTCTCTCTTCCTAATTAAATGGGCATTAGATAATGGGAGTCAAACCTACCGACGTCATATATGCGGGAGACCGCAAAAATAGAAGGTTGGTGGACTCTTTTTCAAGTTTATGTCAATGGCCTTATCCAAGCTACTCGCTAGTTTAGGGCTAGATGAAAATCTCGTACCTGTATGGTTTGTTATACTGTCTTAAAAGATAATCATGTCACTGTTAGGCGAGAAAGCACCTATCGACGAACCATTCCGTCAGTACAACTCCAAGCGAGGGGGAGATCCTTCGACAATTGAGTTTTGTAACTTGGTCACTCTCCAATCCACGTGACCTTTTTCCTACGCCTACGTCACTAGCTCGCCGCCCTCCCTCCCTCCACCGCTCGGCCTTGCCGATCGGTAGACAGCATGGCGCCCGTCGCCCGCCGCTGAGAGAGGCCCTAGCGCGGGGGT
>JAHWFP010188531.1:0-62244 GCA_023313725.1 Lithobius niger
GTAAATTAAAATTTATGTGTATTACCATGAGTACGTGAAAAGTTCCATAGGAACGAGGCTCATTTTCATAAACTCACTTTCATAGACTCATTTCCATAGACTCATGGTATTACCACATGGTATTACTAATTCCTTGTATTGTGGGATTTCATTTGCCGGGGACAACTTTTTACCAATATCAACACCAGTTAATTAAAAAAACAATACAAATAATTGAAAATATAAAAACTGAATAGCACGAAAGTGTGTCCCGTAAACAACAATTAGAAAAACAGAAAAAATAAATATATAAGACCGTAAGTTTAACAGTTTTATAATTAATAGGCAGTTAGGCAGTCTGGCTAATACCATGAGTCTATATAATACCCATTAAAATTATGAAAGTACACCATCCGTTTTTAAAATTAAAGCCACTGGGCTGGTTGACAGTATCCAACTACAACCTACTTAATGAGACGACGTGATCGGGATTCAAACCCGCATCTAAACTTAAACGTTCGTGAAGACAGGGATTAAAGACGCCTGTTCACCATTTCGAAAGCGTTGCCCATATTCTAAACACAGCAACCACGTTCACATTCTCCGTCATCCAATAGGCTGATGTGGGTCACGTGATCTCGTTTTAGCTATGAAAATCGTGGCGCTGCTGCGAATAGTGTTGTTTCATTTTTAATTTACCGCTGTTTCCTTTATATTGCTCGAAGATTCTACGGTGCAGCACCGTAGAATCTTCGAGCAATATAAAGTCGAAAAGGTGAAAAGGCGCCTTTAAAGGACGCTAATAAGGATTTCATCCGTGATAAATAAAGCATACCATACAACACCGAAACGTGTGGTTTGATTTACGGTTCACGAATTAACGCAATGGCTCCAAAACGCAACCTATACTCTTGTGACAGAGAAAGAAGATTTTTTTAAAGAGGCGAGGAAGAGGAGAAGGAAAGGGAGAAATGACCACGAGGTGTTCCAGGAAATTTAGAAATTTAGGAGAAGGGCATTTGAAAAACGTATCCGATAACTCGCTGTCACCAGGAGCGGTATAAAGGTGGAGTCTTTGACACAGTTCTAACCCATGTTCCACCCCTCATAATGATCCCTGACCCCTCCGGCCTCGAACTAGTGACCATTTTTACTATAGCGGAAAACGTAAGTTAAAATTAGAGCTTTGTAGGTTTTAATCTAATAAACTAGGAAACAGGCTTTGGGCGTATTGTAGGCGGAGCGGCGAGAAATTTATTTTAAATTTGTATTTTCTCTCATTATAATGGGTTTGCAATACTTGCTAATAGCCTTGCTAATACCTCGTTAGCCGCCGTGATTAAGCTGCAAAGAACGTGCCACCACCATTAATGCTTACATTGTTTATATTTATTACAGAGTATCTTTCTTAGATTTAAAATATTAACAATAAGGCATTACTTTACGTTATTGAATTACTTGAGCCTAAAGACCTGAAAGTCAAAATATGCTCACATCTACAATTTAATCTAGTCCTTAACCTAATCCTTAACCTAAGCCCTAATAAAACATTAAACTGCAAGATAAACAATGATCAGTAACGATAGTACTTCACAATAACCAAAAGATTCAAAATATCCGCGGCTACCTACGCCGCTGCCTACGACAATGTTGATGCGCACACCTCTGGCACGTACTGCAATGGCGAACGCTAATTTTTTTTTTTATTAGAATTATCACAATTGTAGGTCAGACGGCCTGTTAACTTGGGTGTGAAGGTAGCATTTAAATAATTCTAAAGTCCAATTGTTTTCTCCTGTTTTAGTTTCATAAGCGACAACAGTAGAGGAATTAGGCCTATTTCGTTCGCGGTTAGACTTATTCATTCTTGCAACACGGGATGCAGAATGCAGTTTCCGTAGCAATCCAGGAATCTTAAAATTATTATACGAAGCCAATTATTGTTCAGTGTTGTGATATAAACACATAGTCTGCTGTGTACTGCAGTGGCGTAAATAAATATTTTTTTCTGGGGGGGCAATTAACCATTTTTACGCCCCTTCAGCCAGTAGCATGCACAAGAATGACTCCAGATTTGGGGCATGTTTTAAAATACTTAGCGGATACGTTTGTTCGGTAATTATTTAGAACAACGCCTTTTCAAGCTATCAACATAATTCAACTACCTGTCGGTGCCTTTCGTTGTTGCGGTTCAGAAAATCATACCGAAAACTTGCGCAAACGCTTTTTTCTTTTATAAAATAAGTTTTAAAACACGTTAAAACGCTATTGACAACCGTGGTTAGGCTGCCACAACGCGCGACGATGGAAGCGCAACAAGAAAACCTGATTTCGACCAGGTCATTAGTAAACGGAAATTATCTTGTTCATTTGCGTCGGCATGGCTGAAGCGGTGATGGATGCGAACTGTCGTTCTATTTCTATATCAATATTTCTTTACAGTGTGAAACATCGTCCGCAGGGGCGCGCTTCGGGCGCACTATTATATACATCGAGAATTTGTGTAATCAGAAATAGTATGACGCAAGCATTTGTGAACAGTGAAACAACCAAGTGTCATAATTTGTTCCTTGTTTCACAAATGCTTGCGTCATACTATTTCTGATTAGACAAATTCTCGATGTATATAATAGTGCGCGCGAAGCGCGCCCCTGCGGACGGCATTTCATACTGGAAAAAAAATTGTCCCGGGACGGATATAATTTCCGTTTACTGATGTACCGGTCGAAATCAGGTTTTCTTGTTGCGCCTCCATCGTCGCGCGTTACGGCGGCCTAACCACGGTTGTCAATAGCGTTTTAACGTGTTTTAAAACTTATTTTATAAAAAAAAAAGGCGTTTGCGCAAGTTTTCCTTATGATTTTATGAACCACAACAACAAACGGAATCGAATGGTAGTTGAATTATGTCGATACCTTGAAAAGGCGCTGTTCTATATAATTACCAGATTGATAATGCGTAGTTAAGAAAACAAATTGCGTTGATAATGCTGTTGCTAAAAAACGTACGTCCACTTCATTGTCCAAAAACAATAAAATTATAAAACCAGAGGACAAACACTTACGCGTGTAATTTAAACACTATAAACACTATGCTTAGCGGGTCCACAATACAGGCCGTGCTATGTAGCAAGCCTCTAACCCTCAACTAAGAAAAATGGGTTTCCCATTGAGACTGGCGACTGGTGAGCTCGTTGAAAAGTTTTGATGGGTTTATATGAGTGACGCAGGATGCCTGCTCCCTGATTTTATTGTTCTTGAACTTTGGTATTATTGATAATTTGTTGCAATCAATTTACCTTTACTGTACGAATATTTTTCTTGGGTGCTTAATGGGGGGAAAACAGGTTTTGAAGAAAATAAAGAAACTGATTTTTCCTATGACTTTTACGCCCCCTCGACTCGTTCTTGGGGGGGGGGGGGGCACTTTCCCCCCTGCCCCCCCGTTATTTATGTCACTGGCCTGTTGTTTTATATGAGCAGTTTCCTCCTGCAGCAACGATTTGATTTTCACATTTGAGATTCCCGTTGACAGTGTCAACGCCACTTTGGCTGCCATGTTGGCTGAATTCCTCCAAGCAATCTTTTTCACATGAAACGAATGTGAGTCGTTAACGAATCATTCTGTTTTTATCCCCTTATGCTTGCCTTCCTCTAGTGCTTAAAGTGCTATAATCAAATGGTATTATTTCGTTGAGTTATGTCAAAAAAGATTGTTAGCTGTAAGGAAGCTACGATGATTTATTTTGGCGTTTTTTTAAAAGTTCACTTGATTACCATTCCTTAACTATTCAGGATTCCAAATTTACAATGGCGAGTGTTAGATCGATAAATTTTAAAAATTGTAATTTCGTGGATTATAATTGATCAATTTACGCCAAACTCGACATCAGCAATACTTTTGGGGCTATCTAGCAGTGTGGCAAGTTTAATAGCAGGCTGCACTTTGGTTTGGGCTCCACCCAGACTACAAAA
Organism: Lithobius niger; assembly: GCA_023313725.1. Lineage (NCBI taxonomy): Eukaryota > Metazoa > Arthropoda > Chilopoda > Lithobiomorpha > Lithobiidae > Lithobius > Lithobius niger. The sequence goes on from JAHWFP010188531.1 coordinate 3,954, forward strand.
TTGCAACCAACCAACCAACCAACATTTTGCGATTCGATGTCTCACTTCGCTCGTTCCGCTCCGCCAATAAGTATGAAAAATATTATTTGTGCTTCGGATAGTCCAAGCATATGTCAGTGTACAAGCAGGGCGTTATAAATAGGGTACTTTCATAATCGCATCGATAACCTCAGCGCGGAAATTCCATCTCATCAAAGCAGTTCATAAACGCTCGATGAATTTTCCGATACCTCAGCATGACGTCACCGCTGAAGCATCGTACTCATCGAATGCACGAGCCGCTTTTTCTCCTGAATCCACCGACGAAAGATGGCGGAGCGTCAGTAGTGTTTCGCTACGATTATTTACATAAATATAATTAACAGATGGTGGAGATTGTCATCACGCAGCATCCTCACTAAGCTAAAAGAGAGTAACGGGTCACTTGATCATACGTAATAAACATTCTTATCACCTGGAGAATCGCTTTTGACAACGCAAGGGTGATTGGTGAGCAAATGATGGTGAGCAAATACACCCCTTTCTTAATACTTGCCTCCATTTTACTCCTCGATCATTGCAGCGTGTCCGTTCATAAAAGACTAAAAGCCTGACGTCACTTTTGGTGAAAGCGGTCGGTTTTTATGTCATCGGTCGATGAGTTATTCGGTGATTTTATGAAAATGCCCAATGATCTTGAAGCAAGAAACGCGTTTTGTTTCCCAGCCAATGCCGACCGATGTAGGAATTCTATATTTGCCCCCCAAGTCCACTCCTGTCGCCGCGCTGTTGCCAGGAAGTAGTTAATGCCTGTTAGCGCTGTTTTGGTTAATTCGATTTGGGCGATATTAATCAACTGGCCTAGAGTGCCTGGAAATCGAAATCAGCAGCTTCTCTCCCAGATGACTTTGCGACAGGCGATGGAATGCAAAGCGAGAGTTGCAACATGGGTACTGCCACGTCCTATGGTCATGTATGCATTCATGAACTCCTGCTGTCATTTATTTGGTGTGAAATCCAACGGTGCATGGGACGTGGCCTTATTGCTATTACGTGTGAAATTGGAGTAATTAAAACATGGCAATGCAGAATGGCATAACTTGCTCTTTTGGCCATTTTACTTTTCTGAAAATGAAAAATATCAGCAGAACGGCCAAACTCATCTCCTAACCAACGTTTTGTCAGTCAACACATTCGCCTGTAGCAGAAAAAGGACCCAATATGTTGAGTTCGTCTGCATAGACAAGACGTAGTGTTCCAGGCGCTGAAAATAGTAAACACGGACGTTTATTATAAAACTGAGTTCAATTCGATAACTGGTATAAGAGAAGCCGCCAAGTTTCCAAAAAGGGTCGGCCTTTGAAACTTGTGATATTCAACCAGGAAAAGGCCGCCAAGGTTAATCCTATTAACCAACTTAATCGCACCGAATAATATTACTTTGAACGTTAAATGAAAACTTTCGAACTATTAGTCGGTGCGATTAACTTGGATAATAGGATTAACCTTGGTGGCCTTTCTCTGACTGAAAGAAGATATCACCACTTTGAAAGGCCGACCCTTTCTGGAAACTTAATTTGGCGGCTTCTCTTCCTCACGTTTTGGATTCGACTAACAACATGCATATGACCAGCATCAACCACGTCATGTTGCTTTTCATGCTTTCCTATATATTGAAATTAAAACACAACTAAAAACGTCAATCTGGAAACAGCTGCGTCTTACATACACAAACTAACGCATTTACCGATTGCACTATCATGAAACGGAATGCTTTTTCTTTTCAATTCCTTATGAGTTCCATTCAGGGGGGTGCAATTTTAGTTCAAAAGTAGGCCGAATTGCGCGCTAGAATTAGTCATTCACTAGACCAGAGTTTCCTTACTATCTTTATAATAATATTGGACGCCGGCTAAAAGGAAAGCCTAAAGGAAAGCCTAAAGGAAAACCACTTCTCCTCTCCTCGCGCCCGCATTGAAAATGCACTCTTCCACTCTACCTGCAGCCAAAAAGGAGTTAGGAATACTAGAGTGGTCGATCAATATGACAAGTCGTCGGGAAAAGGTCCCGGGAAAATGTCCCGGGAAATGTGTCCCGGGAAATGTGACCGGCCCCGTGCAAAGCACGGGCTTCCTCTAGTTTATATATAATCCCGATAAAATTATATTACTGGTATCTTTCTTTACAACTTTTTTTGATCTGGTTTGCTTCAATGCACACGATTATAATTTTTCTGTTACTTTTTTACGCGTTTCTATTTTACTGAAGACAATGTCCACATCACTTTTTGCTGTCCTGTTTCAAAGCGGTTGTCCCATAAAATATTTTTTGTTCCCGTCGACACACTTTTTACCCAGCTTATCGACACGGAAAAAGAAAAGGGGAGAAAAAACGTTTTGTTCATTTAACATTTCTCCGTAATCGGAGATGGCAGCGCAACGGTTCGCTTTTTTTTTTTAACCATTAAAAAACGGTTTCCGACAGTGAGTATTGCATAGGTCAGTAAACAACTCACCCTCACCAGTAACCCTATAGTGTGAAAGTTCGTTCAGCGATGCTTGTGCTCCAGATACGTTGTTCATAGTGTTTTTATTAGCCTAATTGGCTTGAGGCTCATCGCTTTGTTCGAAGCTAAAAACAAAATAAAAACAATAAAAAATAAGCTTTAAAAAACGAAAACTTCGGTAGCAATTAACAACGCGACCATCTGATCGCATCTTTCGAGAAAAAAGTTGATTCCTTAAGATTGTTCACATTTCTCTGGATTGAAAACACATTAACTGCATGGTGGGATTATTAAAAGCAGTTTACGTATAGGCTAAAAATAATCCTGTAAGTTTATGTTGAGATCGTATTGTAAACAAACTCCCGTCGTAAAATATGTGGACTGCAGTGCAAGCCAATGTACGGCCATGATACCCAGAAAACAAATCACGTGAAGATCATGCAGTTCCCGGATGCTACTACGGTGGGTGTTTGTTTATTTGTCTTCTTACTGCAGCTTTATTCATTTTTAGAATTGTTGTCAGCAAGTTTGATTTTTGCTGATGGCTGATTTTCAGCTTACCGAAAAATCGCTCGGCAATTAGATTAGATTATATTTAAGGTGGAAGAAGAAGGCACGACCCACGACAGATCATCTGCCCCACAAAACAAAACAAACAAACTCTAAATTCTACAACAGCAATAGACTCTTGTACGACTCTTTACGACTCTTTATTACCAGTACACGTTCGTCCTATAAGTTGACAGTTGCAGACAAGAACTCTGCCACAAACATGCAATGCACGCAGATTTCTACCAGGACAAATTGCTCTCAAGCCAATTTGCTTAAAAGTAGTAGTGTTTGGCTTCGTTATGACGCAGCAAACAGTCTAGAAGGGTTAATTATCAGTAATCTATGCCATTACCGTGGATTCAGTTCCAAATGAAAAAAAATATATAATTCTCAAAAAGACCAACAGTGATATCGCAAACAACGAAAAATTATCTCACAATAAACCAAGCGGCTGATGGAGTTGCATTATGTCCTTACTAATTAAATACTAATTAAATATGTCCTTGTTTACAGACCCACTCCCCTCCCCTCCCGGCCCCACTCCCACTCCCCACTCCCAACCCCCTCACTCCCCACTCGCACTCCCAACTCCCAACTCCCCACTCCCCATTTTCGCACACACTGGCTAAGAAACGCTTTCACGGATTAAAATTTCTTCAATCCAATTTTTGCGCATACTGGCTGAGAAACTGTGATTTTTGTTGGCCTCAGTCACTGAATCTGCGTATCCAGTGGATGAAATCACAGGATGCACCGTTTAAAGAATGTGAGCACTGAACCATCATCTTTGATTGTAAACGACTTCTTTGCAAGATAGCAATGATTAGCCTCGTGCTCAGCAGTGATTGTTGTTGTCCACTTTGAAACAATTCAGCTCAGCTCTGAAAACCTTCATCTGCGAATTAAATAAGCCATTGCATCGTTTCCAGCTGCCAATTTCGAGGTCTGATTTAAAACTATACGCATTTAGCTGAAACATGGATTCTTCCAAAAAAAGGGTTTAACGAGCGTTAACCACTCCTGGTCATCTGCCCGAAGCCCTAAGGCCCTATGTCTGCCATTTTACCCATCAACAATCAACGGTTTGGACGATAGTTTTCGATCCTTAGCACGCGCACCAGTAATTGTTAGGCACCGTAGCAAAGACATTACACGTGCACGAAAACAATTTGAAGCGATTAAAGTGATTGTTGTCCTTCCGGTTTTCCTTTAACTTGCCTTTTATCAGCTCAGCCGGGATCCAGAATTATAATGTATATTGGATTACTAGTTGGCCTTTATTGAAGTATAAAAGTATAAAATGCCACTCGATTTTATATTAGCGAAACGGGTAAAGACAAGCTTTTGAACTTTTTACTTGTGATATTTACATTAAAAATTTTCTTAGTTCTCAATACATTTCAAGTTTATATCATCTAAATGACTTTTTTTCTTTTTCGTTCATTCGATAACTCGAACTACTTCGTTCGGGCAGTAGTACAGCAGTTGATAGGGAGCAATCGTTGATCCTGCGAGCAATCCCATTTACAACTTTAAAATAACTGCTGGTGAGAAATTTTGCGGACGATTAAACTTTGGCAGTTATTGCGCCAAAAGCGCAGATTAGATTTCACACAAAAATATGATAAGTTTTCCGATGATAGTCTGGAAGTTTTTCCACTTGCGTTAATTCGAGAAGGCATTAGATGGTAATTAATTTATTTCACTTCCAATCCGTGAGAATTTGGAGTAATAATCACCCAATAAAATGCTCAAAAATCAGTTTGTTTCAGAATTAGGATCAATAGAGCGTGAAAATGGACCTGGAATTAAGTGAACAAAAAAAATAGCTTCGTAGAGTATGAAAAAGCGTTAGAGCTCGTTTCCCCATGGAACTCACAGCATAAATGAAAAATAACATATTACAGTTCCTTCGAACGAAACGAACTATAATTTGAAATCCAATTTCAGGGAACAAGAATTGGTTTTACTTACTGATAATGTTAGGAAGTGAACGCAGTTTGTTTTTGAAATGTGTGTGTTTGTCGGTTTCTGTTTTAATTCAGTTTCGTCAGTCTCTGTTTTATGTATTAGGTGAGTCTGTTATCAATACAATTGAACCATTAATTAAAAGATACTTTTACTGTCATTTTCGGTGCTACCCTTTAATGTGCCTTAAATTTGAATAAATCCTATGAATAAGGATCTTAGTGTCCTATTAATGCTGTCTTAGTCACAGTGTCTGATTAATTTTGATTAATACGTGTTTAACAATAACGACACGAACACGACATTATTTTAACTGTGTAGGAAATAGTGAACAGTATGGAGCTAAAGATACCAAATTAATTCTGATCTTTCAAAATCGGTATCTCCAAACCTCTTGGCCATTTTTTTTTTTAGTTTCGAACATAAATGTACAAATTAAGCATGCAAAATTTCGAATGTGTCGTACTATGGTTTCTAAAGTTACCGTGTAGACGAACCGAAGGACAGACAGACAACACCAGGGCTTTCACAAGAGGGAAAATGCCTCGTCTGCAAAATATCTACCAGGGTCGATGGATTTGAGTCGTCACGTGCCATTCGTTTTGATTTCGTGGCCGCGGGACACGGCATGACTGTCACGTGATTAACATTTCCGGTCGCTGCATTTGCAGTGAAAATCCAAAATGACTGCATACTTCAAATTTATTCGCTGTATTTATTCCGATTGTTTTAATAATATGACATTTTTGTAGGTAGAAAGGAATTTTGGGGCAAATTAATGGAAATATCTATCAGTCAGTAAAGAGGGAAAAAAATTCGTACGCCGTGGAAACCTAGCAGACAGCAGAACAGGATTAGTATAGTGTCTTTACTGTTTCATCAGGGACGTAGAGGTTTCATACCCCACAATGGGAAGGGGGGGGGTAGGTGGACCCGCTGTACCCAGCCCCGGTCATTTAACCCTTTACAGCCAAGCGTCCAATTAAAAGGACGGCTACTGAACGGCCCAACGCACAAAGCGAGCTTTGTGATGGGTCCCCGGGGACCCCGAGTAAAGCGAGCAGCAACAGCCTAGTGATCAGCGTCCTCGTCTGCAAACCAAGTGAATGCCGGATCGAATCCCGCGACCGACCCAACTGTCATATGGGACTTAAAAAAAAATATCCAGTTTGACATGGGCATTAAAGGGTTAAGAGGCACGCATGGTCTAAACATTTTTTCCCCCGCAATTGTGAGTTTTGATGACGACTATGCATAATGTACTAGATTTGTGCGTATTGTGAATTGTCTAATACTCCCAACAAACAACACCAATTCAACCGCAACGAGCACGGAGCAGGAGCACTGTAGTTCAAGCCTGTCAGCTTGTTAGGCAGAGAAGCCTTCAAACGTAAGGCAGCCTGAATTAATGAATCAACCCATAAACCATAATTATAATTGTGGCCGAAGAATATTATAACATAGTGTAACCTTCTTACGATTTCATTCGATTGAGGGATGGGGGGAGGGGCGTTGTTACAGTTAGTCCTGGACCCCTAACTTTGATGTGAGGGGGGGGGCTGTACCGTTGAAAACTAAAAGATGGAAATTTTGTTTCATTGTTGGCACCGTTGTGTTTCTCCTGTGTTCAGACGTTTCGTCCTCGGACAGTTCGTCCCGGATTCTTCGTCCCCAGGTCTTTTAGTTCCACAGACTATTGTCCCCGGACATTTCGTCCCCAGACAGTCAAAAGAACCATTTTTTACCCCACAACTTTTTTTTTTCAGCAGTCAACAGTCTACAGTTCTGAATACAAACATACGGAGCTTCATTCTTCGTATTTTACGGCAGTGCGTCTTTCTTGTAATTCTGATTGTGAAGCATTGGCATAAAAGGAAGACATGCTGGCTAACAGTTTCTGTTCCCAGCCACTGCGTGTTGTGTCAAAATGGACTACTTACGCTCATTCAATTTATGACCTTGTTTTGGATAAATAAATAGACATAAATCGCTGGAAATAATATTAAGGTAAATTGGAATTAGCCAACAGCGAAAATCATACACTAGAAATAACGTAGTTCAGTAAGCCACATTTATGCACTTACGTTTCGTCGGAGTGGTATGACCCGGATTCGAACCGACTGCCCAGTTCGCCCCCAGATCCAGTGGAGTATGTGGCCATGGCGAATAAGGCGCTATGCAAGTGATCTGGCGGCGAACTGGGTAGCCGGTTCGAATCCGGGTAATGCCACTCCGACGAAACGTTAGTGCATGAAGGTGGCTTACTGAACTACGTTATTCTAGTGTATGATTTTCGCTGTTGGCTAATATCCAATTTTCCTTGTTTTGGATAGCATGAGAAATTTCGCAACATGTTGAATGATATTGAAAGCAAGAAATAAACAAAAATGCATTGTGACTTTAACATTTTAGGCAATTGCAGACTTCAATCACAATTTTATGGAAGGAAATTTGAACTGTACGTTAATTAAAAGCCTTTACGAAACTTATTTGCAAGCTAAGTAAACATTATCGCCTGAAATTTAATGTGTGCTGAGTAATCGTGAAAGTCCACGTTTTCAAAATGAGTTATAAAAAAGCGCTTAACCTTAATCTTTTTAAACTTTCATTTAACAACTTTCTTGCAAAACATATTATCGTAAATTACACGTACAAGTTACACAAAATAAATTTTAGCTAACGGTGTAGATATAACCAAAATTCCAAGCTTAAAAAGGTAAGAGAAGCAAGTGACAACCACTAGAGGTTAGTAGGTTGCTTGCGAGCCGAGGAGGCTTACTTTCTTAACCTAGGACTTTGGACTTTGGACCTTGGATATTAAATTTCATTTCCACACGAAGCACGATCCCCCCCCCCCCCTCCACAGTTCTGATTGTGGACACCCGGAGTTTCATTCCTCGTATAATCCGGCAGTGAGTTTCTGGCAGTTAGTTATGACTGGGAAGGCTTTAGGATGTATACCATTTCTGCGCGTAGTCTGGCACCACTGTCAGATGTGCGCTCAACGTGCGGTTCATTGTGGCAGCACGCATTTTTGGGGACAAACAGTCCGGGGATGAATAGGCCGTAGGACGACCTTCGTCTCTCTATTCATAGACAATTTCATTGCTTGGCAAAGTAATACTGTATTTGGTTGTCGTGGAGGCTGAGTGTCCCTCGATGCTTGAAGAAAGGGTACCAGACATGTCAGTCAGAGTAGCATGTGGGAGTACCACTAAAGATGAGATCGGTTATGGCCTATGTTTCTTTTTAATGATTATGTTGAGCCTTAAATCCTCTGACACAAATTAATGGTGTAGAGACAAACCAGCTCGATTCTGAACTGTACTAGAAATTTTTAGAAACAAAAAGAAGTCCAGAAGGGAAGGGAAAATCTCCGATAATGGCAGAGGAAATCTCCGATATTGTCCATGATAACCCCCCCCCCCCCCCTCCTCCATAGCTGAAGGCGCTTGGTAGTCGCTCACACTACAAAGTCGGCACTAACTGGCAGGGACTGCTAAATCCGATTCCGTGATTATATTTCTTGTAACGACCTGAATTCGGTTTGAATCGAACACACAATAAGTTCTTCAACTTCAGCTGTTCTCCATGCACGAGTAGTTCGTCAGTTACCAAAGGTATTGTCGCTATTTTCCAAGGATCCAGTCAGCAAACCGATTAGCTTTTTCAGATTAGCTCAGCATCTGCTCAGCTTGACCATGACCATTTTAAAGTAAAGCCAAACCCTCCCATCTTAAATTTCAGTAACGTTAATTAAGACACTTAAAAAAACATGTGAGAGGCACGAAAACCACTCATGCTTTATAGTTATTGCGTAGGTCTATACGTAAGTCTTCATTCTGGCAGACGAATTCTGGCAGACGAATCCGTCTCCGGCAAAGCAACGCTGAAAAACGGAGAACACTGCCACACCTGTCCGCCGAGAACGCTTGCTGACCCCTTTATTCCCACCTCCCCCAAGTAAAAGGAATGTAATCGTCCGAATGCAAAACTGTAGGTACGCATTGAATTGGGGTCATTCGCGCCACTAAAACCAATTTGGGCGAGTGCTTGTATTACTACTAGTTATGTACACTTAATTTTAGAATTATTCTTTTCAATTTTCGGTAGTTTTCGATGGTCGGGTGTGGAGCCACCATCTTTGTCTCCAGCGCCGAGAGAAAGACACGTGTGGCGCAAAGCATTTTGATTGGCTGACGGACAACTCCACCGGTCCGTCAACCTGAGGAAAATAAAACTTTCGAAACGAGTCGGAGACGGAACGGAGGCTCTGCGTTGTGCCCGCAGGCTACATTTGAGGCATCGGACGACGGACATGCCGGACAAAACGGTGTGGTGTGGCATGGCCTTAAGTCTTCATTCTGGCAGACGAATTCTTCGTTCGTGCGGTCCACACATCCAAGTCTCGTTCGTGTGACGTCACACTTCATCACCCGTTGGCGCATGCGCCCAACAAGCTCTGGCAGGATCGCGCTCGGCTCTCACATTCCTCACTGCAGTTAGCAAAGAAGAGCAGCACAGATTCTTTTCAAATGAAGTGCGTGCCCCCTAATCTGCTTCTCCCTCCGCACGAACACCAAGTGGACACTGTCCAATCGCTTATCTGCCCAGCATTAAGCGTTAAGTGAATTACCGCCGAACTTTCACGAGTCTTAGTAGCAGTAACAGTCACGGTGGCTACTTTCTAGAATACTGTAATTTACTAAATCACGCAGTGATTGAGTTTTGCTTCGCATGGTCAGAGCGGTCCAGTCTCGCAGCCGCTATGTTAGAAGCACAAGGCGGTGCGCAGTCGCTAGTATGCTACGATGACGTCATTCCTCCAAGGTCTAAGGTGATGAAGTGTGACGTCAGCACCATGCGAGGAAATCGCGTTCGCTGTCTCGCGCCATGGAAACATCAAACTTAGATTCTAAATTGACTACTGCTTAATTAATACGAATCTTGGAAACTTCGCGCAACTTGCATCTTATTTTTTTCGTACTTAACTAACAATACTGAAATTTAAAATGGAAGGGTTTAGTTTTCCTTTAAGGAGATTCTCTTGTTCCTGCAATTCGTTATAAGTTCCCGGGTAAATTCTCCACTTCTACCCGCCTTTACTTTCTATTCTAATATAACTGACAAGGCTCTGAATTGATCTGGTTCTTCTACAAGAGTATTTGTTTGTTTCAGTAGATTAAGGTCCAGATTTTTAAAAAAAATGTGTGGCCATAGAACAAATATCCATGACATCACACCTGTGCTCCGTCTTCCATAGAGCAGCGACAATAATGCTGTACTGGCTAGGCTAGCATCCGGAGCCTAGCTGCAAGGGGCACTCTGGACACACGCAGACGTAAAACATTAGCATAGTTTGTCAAGCCAGGGCTCTACTACATCACCGGCCGGATCTTGGATGAAAAATATCATACGTGACTGGGTTGGACAATATGGCCGCCGAAAGCGCCGCTGATGCGATTGATTAGTCTTGTTGCCGCATTTTGTCAACGAGGGCGACACCATCCGTACAAAAATGCTGCCTTTCTTGAATCACTTTCTGGATAAACGAACATGTCACTGTTTACTGAAGACTTATGTGCAGCCGAGAAATTGAATAGCCTTGTGGAAAAAAATGCGAAAATTTCTTTCTTTGTGCGTGTAAGTCATTTTCCGGGTGATTACTAGGATTAGGTTAGTGAATTACTAAGTTTTCGTCAGTTGCCACTATTTGGCAGTAGATGGCGGGACTCCCTCACAAAAATTCACCGATGCGATTTGCTTGGCCAATTCCCGAACAGATCTCGAAGAAATGAAATGGACCACTCGTTGAGTTGATAAATTATGTAGGACGGCCACTACATGACGGCCACTATACTCCACATTATGTTTTCAGAAAACTGACTGTATGACGCCACGTTTTCTTCCATTACGAGTGCAAAAAAATCCGTAAACATCCCATTCGTAAACTCTGACAGTAACTATGTTGAGTCTACAAGTGTGATACCCACATGTTTTTGCACTCTTTGTGCAAGGAAACGAGTCGTCATCCAGTCAGTTTTCTGAAAACATAATGTGGAACAAACTCTACATAGGATGGCTACTACGGGACCACTCGTGGCGGCCATTTTGTCTACCGCCTCTAATACTGTTATAGGTCGGGCCGAATAGTTTACTGGCCATGGCTCAATGATCGGCTCCCGATGCCAACTTCGTCACCAGTTGTATGAATTTATTGTCGCTTCTCTATCGGTGGAATTCGGCAATGTAGCTGTGGAATTGATAACGTCGTCAAAATGGTAATGTATTCGCTACCCTTTGTTCGCGTACGTTCGCCACAGGTCTGACCTCGTATCCTTTTTACAAGACGTGATGAAATACAAGTTAGCCTAGTTATTCTGTATTTGATAGTCATAGGAAAGTAGAAAAACGCGCAACGAATAAAAACGACTCTGATGACAGATTAGGCTTGTCAAGTGAAAAGGAAAATGTGTCATTAAAACTTGACATCACAACGTAATGAATTCCAAAACCAGATTTTCATCACGCGTAGTCGAGGGTAGGTATACACGGCTTCCCCAAAAAGGGGACAAAATTTGAAATTTGCATGGTCATTTCTATACATTACGACGAGATTGAAACAATGTTTAATCTAATTTACAGAGAGTTAGAGGAACACATTTTTAAACACATCTTGGCATATGTTTGAAAATTCTGGTTTATAGTTTAAATTAAAACCTCTGCCATAGAAAAAAAAGCTCCTGGTAAATAGTTATTTAATTCACAGTAAAATTAACAGCTAAAACAAGAGCTTTCGCTCAGCCTTACTGAGCATTCTGAACTTTTTGGTTTGTTGTTGTTTGTGTGTTCGCATTGCTAAATCGTTAAGTTGCATGAAGCTAAACCACATAATTTGAAAACAAAAACGAACTCGTTTGATGCTTTAGGTAAGGTTTAACTATTTTCAAAGTCAAAATAGCAATGAGATAGAAATGAATTTCCTGTATGGTTTCAGATACTGCAGTGTTGCTGTACTGTTTAGTCCACGTGAAACGTTACTGCTGTATTGAAATGTTTTTACCATTTTTACTTTTGCACACGGTAGATCAGTTGCTATGGTATCCGCGGCCTATCTTGAGTTCGCACCAGAACGAACACAGATAATCGATTGTACGTTTTTGGTAGCAGAGTGCCTTGTTGATATCCAAGATGGTTACAAAAACAATGGCAGCCGTCGATTAAAGCCGCACCCTCCAGGAAGACGTAGCCGCTCATAAAATACTTGCAGGACTCAAGATACGCCGCGCTCACAATAATGATTGGTGCATTCTACTTGGCTAAACAACAACGCTGGAAATTATTTTAAAAATAATCGTCTTAGTGTGCTTAGCACAGCTCTACAGGTGATTCCGGGTTCGTACCAGTCCTTGAATACCTATCCTTGAAAGGTATAGGGAAATTCCATGCCTGGAAAAGTGCTTGAAAATCTTGAAAAATGATGTATGTATCATCAGTAGGGCGATGAACAGAAAGTAGATAACGTCACTGAAGAACACTGGAACAAATTAGCCAAGAAAGTAGTAGAGTGCTTAGCCCTACATATTCTTTGTTTGTTTGGGCATGTAAAGTTATAAATTTGAGGTTGTGGCTTTAATTATATTTACATGTGTAATGGTTGGATGCAGCAGTAAGGTTTCACGTGAACTAAACAGCACAGCAACGCTGCAGTATCTGAAACCTTACAGGAAAGTTTATTTGTGTTCCTTTGCTGTTATGACTTCGGATCAGTTAAACCTTACCTTAAGCATCAAACGAGTTCGTTTTTGTTTGCTAATTCGTGATATTTGGCGTCCCATGCAGTTTATATTAGCTTGTTTAAAGGTTTTGTATCTTTATCAATTACGGTTTGCACAAACCTATACGAAACAAACCCTTTGATCTGAAGTCTACGTCTTGCAGCTGCCATTTGCTGATTGGCATTGTTGCATCATAATAATGTTTAAAACAGTGTAAAACATTTAATCCGGTCGTTAAGACCTCCCTAACCTCTGAACCACTTGACCAATAAGAGAAGGCCTTATGGAAAGGGCACATCTGAAAAGCAATACCTGTAAAATGAGCTAAGAGCCAGCTTTATAGGACAATTAGTTTGATCTGCAGAGAGCGTAATAGAAATGTGTCGTGCGAACAAGAACAACACCTACAACCCAAAAATAAAATCACGTCCAGCTCAAGCCCAGATCTCCGATGTGACAAATGGGAAATTAATAAAAGTTCGGACACCTATTCCAAAAAAGCTTATATGAATCTGTGTGCAAAATTTGACAGAAATCCGATAATTCGTTCAAACGCTATAGCGCGAAAACACAGACAGACAGACAGACAGACAGACAAACCGTTCGCATAAGAGTCTAATCTGCACCCGATATCTGCGCAACTTACATTAAATTTGAGTGGAAATTATTGAAATACAGCAGAGAAATTACTTAAGTATCGAAATTTCGGTTTCAACATGGGAGCTTGAGGTCAAACCTTACAGTAAACTTAAAAATTACCCAGTAAACAATTTTCTAATTTTTCATGTAACCTTCGAACTATCATTTTGAACTATCGCTACCTTGGCGAAAGAGCTTGACATTTGATATCACGACTTCAAAAGGCCGAAGAGCTTGACAGGAATCCTTAACAAGTTTTGTTTTGGGGAGGTGTTAGGTGTGTATAGTTTACAGCCATAATACGTGGTCAGTATTACCATCGTTGGGGCGACGGTGGGGGGGGGGGGGGAGGGGCTGTCGCCATTATTAAGGGCTAATGGGTTACTCATGAATCCTATAAAAGCGCATCAATGCAAACAACAATACCACAACCACCATGAGGAAAAGAACGCTAGTCTATAACGTTTATTTTACAGCATCCAATGATAACAACAATAGTTTCTAATGCTTAGGGCCATTAAAATATGTCTACAAGAAAAAAAAAGACACGCACGCCACAGAAAGCGGCAGCCATATTTTTCGGCTACTAAGCCTTTATAATGTTGAATATTATTAGAAAACAAAAACGAACTCGTTTGATGTATAACGCAGCGTTTAACTTTTCTGAATTTAAAACTGGAAAGGAACACGAACAAGATTTGTCTGTTATGTTTTAGATAAAAACAAGATGCCTATATTGTTTAGTCCACATGAAACCTTACCGCTAACTTTTTTTTTTACTTTAGAGCACGGTAGCTATACTAATAACTGGTGTATGCGTGCGTCGTATTGTTGCTACTTGGCCAAACAGCATCATTAAAAAACGGTTAAATGCTAATCGTCATGTAACAACAGTAAGGCGATGACAGTAAAGGAGACAACTTGACTGAAAATACTGCAAAATCAAACCGAAATAAAATGGCGGTGAAAGTGTGCGAGGTATGTGTGGATTTATTTGATATTATTTTGAAAGTGTGTCTTCATTATTTTTATCCGACAATTAACCAATCGGAAGCCAGTAAACGACAGTCACTAGCCAATAACGCCTTCTTAACATCGATTAAACGAGCACTCGTTATTTTATCAGACTAAACTGTCAGCTACGAACCTCCACCTTGTTTTTACAATCGAATCGACTGTCTTCGCCGCGTAACGCAAGGCCGACAGAACTCCATTTAAAATGTGTAGTAAATAACGAAGTACCAGAATAGCGTCCCTACAAAGCTCTGATATTCTATGGTTACCATGGTTACAGGACGATACGTCAGAACGATCAGTTAGCCCGGTCAAGGTCAAACAGTCTACCATCGCTTTTCCGCCCGAGCGCAAAAACCGAAGCGAATAGTTTTCTTAATGGCCGCTAATATTCCAACAGTAAACTGTGGTGGCAGTAACAACCGCAGTACGTAAAAAAAATTATGTGGTACCTAAATTAAACTTAAATAGTTGAAAATAAATTTTTAATAATTGTCGTAAAACTTGGTAATGTAACGCATCATATTCTATTTTAAATCTAAGAAACAACATTTTCATTTAAAATAAAACACGTATTTACTTCGCTTGACACGTCGTGGCTGGCACCGTCCTACAACAATCATCTGCTTTCTCGGCGATATACTTTCGGCAGGGTTGTGATGGCTCGTTGGGGAACAAAACTATTTTATCCATCGAGGCGGAGGTAGAAAATACCATTCCTACGAACAGTAAACCAACTAATGAGTGCATTTGGCGACAATTTGTAGACTTTTGTCGTTTTTTAAGACTTTTGTCATTTGTGAAAAGATGAATTATGAATTTAAGCAAGAAATCGCTGGACTACAACTAGGTAGTATTAGGGCGCGTTTAGCAGCGACTCGCCTTTGCATTCTCGCAGCTAGAACTCAATCGCGATGGTAAAGGTGACATTGCCATGGTAATAACCCTAAATGGATTAGCTAAATTCGACATCGTTTGAGTAAATACTTGCAGTCTTATAATCCGTGCCAATAATATAAAGAATTCCTCATGACGAAACAATTTTCCCAAAGCTTCTGAACTCACGTTATTTGCTGTTTTCGTTGCGAGGCGGCACACATAAAACCGCCGCCATGTTGGAATTTGAGGTGATTTCTAGCTTCTTGTCGCGATTCTTAGATTAGTTATTTGCCCAAATAAAGTTTCCAACAGTTTAGCCATAATCGCGATTGCATTAGTTAGTTACGATAATTTAGTTCACAGCAATTTCCTTAAGAGTTACGCAAAAGTTACGATAGTTTTTAGGTTACGATAGTTTTAGACCTTTGTGACTATAATTTAACAGGTACGCGGTTTGTTCATCATAAATTATTAAATAAGAAAGAAATTGGCTTACCGTCCAAAATCGAGAAATTATCCGTCTAGAATGTTCCCGTAACTACGGAAAGACGCGTAATAGATACATTGTTGTAGGAGCGGCCTAGGATGCTAGACTAGATTCAGTAGGGTCGATCCACATAGGAGTTGGCCTTTATTCAGGAAGTTTTGTATCTCGATGGACGTTAACCATGTAGTTAGTTAGTTAAATTTCCCTGTTTAGGGGTGATAATGATGTATTTAGTCTACTCGTTATAAAGTTATTGATTACTCGTGCTGCATGAGCTCGAGAATGTGCATGTGTAGCATTGTTGAATTTGTAATGCTAAATTGAAGAAGAAATAAACTTCACTTCATCGGCTGGGTTCAAACCAGCAACATCTCCTCAATATTGCCTCCTGCTTCCCTTCTTGGCTAGGGACACTTTTTAGGACTAAAATGCGGGCCTACTAGGCTAAGGATTTCTAGGGCTAATTTTGGGCCTCACTAGGACTTTTACTTTTCCATCATGGTGTAAGTGCATTGAGTTTGAGAAGTTGGGTGTTAACTAACATGTGATTTTCTTGCAGTAGCAATTTCTGTTGGACTTTGGTTGGTGTGAGTATGCCCCCACTGCAAACCTAATTCCTCCTTAGCAACTAAGTAGAGTAAGAGCCGAGGATAACGTAGCCTTGCCGTATTAGTTAGCAAGATAATCGCTACCCCTCGAAGGGCAACTTATGTAGAAGGCTGCCTAGTACGTAAGCCCCACCCAAACCCTAACCTAACTTGATTCAGTCTAATAGCTTTCTCACTGCCGTTTCCGGACACTTCTAGCTGCGAGAATGCAAAAGCGAATGGTTGCGTAAACGTGCCCTAATGCAAGTTGGAAGTTTTTATTTTAAAGTTGATTTTTAATGGTGAGTCGTTATATTGTCGTTTCAAATACATCTCGAGCGTAGTTTAAATATCGATAAATTTCAGCAACAACTCGTTACATTCACAAGCTGATAAAAACATCTCGTTCGCAAGCGAATCGTATTTTTCAGCTTCGGAATGAAACACGTGATCGACAAAATTTAACGATAAAAACTACGCTCTCGTGATATTGCTAGTATATAATATGTTTATGGTCGTCATTGAATTTAACGATTCCTGTCTTGTTCTGGTTAATTGACTTTCAAGTGTTGTATAATCCTTCGACCCAGCAAACTGGTTACGTTATGGCAAGCCATTTGATTTAAAAACATAGATGCTTCGATATTGACAATTAGTTTTAGTCAATATCGGAAAATGAATTTTCGATATCGGCAATTCATTTTCCAATATTAAAAATTCCATTCTCGGTTTCGAAAAATAAAAAGAATTTCCGCTATCATTAAATGAATTTTCGACATGGAAAAAGCTAATTTTTCGATATCGAGAACACAAGTTTCAATATCGGAAATTCTATTTTCGATATCGAAAAATAACCAAATTGTTTATGTAAAAAAGGGAATTTCCGATACCAATACCGGAAAATTAATTTGCGATATACGAAATTCATTTATTTTTTTATATCGGCAAATTCATTTGTTGCTATCGACACTTCATTTATTGGCGTAAAAAAGGCTGGCAATTTTACGATATCTGAAAATGAATAATTTCCGATGTCGAAAATAAATTGATTTTCGGTATCGAACATTCATTTTGCGGTATCGGAACTTCATTTTCTGATATCGAAAATTAATTTTCTGATATCGAAAATTAATTTTTGTCGATATCGATAAATTCCCGATATCGACAATTCATTCCTCGGTATCGAAAATTAATACCGGTATCGAAAATTAATTTCTGATATCGATAAATGTATTTTCGATGTCGAGACATGAATTGTCGATATCTGAAAATCCAAGCTTTAAACTCAAACGGCTTGACATATTACATAGTTCTCACGCCTCCTTGATGAGTTTTACCATTTGAGGCCCCTCCCCCCCCCCCCGCGATGCTCTTCTCCCTTCCCCCCAAGAGCTCAGTTCTGTATAGACTTGTCACCATATTCTTATTCATTCTTGATTTATATCTTCTTTCTCGGTGTGTATACTCTTGAGACATGCGCATTGCACATTATCATGCACGTCACGTATTGATAAATTACTGCGTTTAGTTGTCGCTGACCTGTGGAAACAATGTGCGTAACGCCGTTAACCTTGAAGAGAAAGAGTTATGGACATGGAATGACAATCTTTATGTATTTGTTGTCATTGTATTTCCCCTACCTGGAGGTAACACGGATGACATACTTAAAGAAATTAAAGAAAAATAGTCGAATTGATGACATTTTCAACTGTTAAGGGTACAGCAGGGCGAAGAGGGACATTTTTGCTAGGACATACGAGGGATATTTTACACGTCACAATCGGTTACCCCAGGAGGAAATGAAAGCATACACAGTACTGCGTATGCTTTCATTTCCTTCTGGTTACCCCTATTTGGCCTACTGACTTCTTTTGAGATTCATATGCCTACAATGCAGATAGGTGAAAGCGTGGAGGTTGGGGGAGGGGAAGGGATGGTTATGGCACGAACACATATTTTTAAACTAACTTTTGGAAGCATCAAAAAAGTCAGCAACGGTAGCATAGTGCTTATGTGCTTAATTATAATCTTTAAAGTAACTCTTAGTCTTTTTCTTGCAGAGTTCTAGCAGAATTTCTTTTAAATGTCAATAAAAGCATTGCAACCATGACTTATAGATAAAACCGTGTCCAAACAGGTGTCGATTCGTTCTTCTCGGTGGTACTAATCTCACTAACGGACTAAACGGACTGAGGTGATTTGCACCCAAGATAAATCACTGATGAGTTTTCGCAGAGGGACGAAACGTCAATTGTTTTTGACGCAGTTTCATCCACAAACCATGATTGTGCTGATTTACATTATGAAACTAGGCATAGAAAGACACCTCCTGACTGGTAAACAAATGGCCACAAGTAGACCAATGCAACATGATTTTAATTTTCGGCAAATTGATTGTTGTCTCGGTCACAAATAAAAAATACTTATACACAAATAAACCGAAGGTACATAATGGGTCTGCCAACTGCAGATCCGCCATCTTGATCCTCCATCTTCATTCCAAGATGGCGGATCTACAGTAGGCAGACCCACTATGTATCTTCGTTTTATTTGTGTGTGTTTTTTTTTATTTGTGACCAAAGCAACAATAAATTTGGTGAAAAATTAAATCGTATTGCATTGGTGTACTTGTGACCATTTGGTTGCCTGTCAGGAGGTGCATTTTCTACGTATACTTGGGTGCCACATATTAATTTTTAACGATATGAAACTTGGTGATGTTTGATGCACCGCTTGCAACATTGGGACGATTTTGTCTCTCATGTTTTTGCTGTGGAAGGCGTGTATCCCTTCTATGTGGTTGAACTGGCTTAATTTTAATCGCTAAAATAACTCTTACTCTTTTCTTGACACACAGAGAGCATTTTTTTTAATGTCAATATCGGGGCACACTGACTAACAAACGCTGATTTTCGTTCGCTTCGCTCACTCAATCAGCGCCTCCCTTTGCCATGGACTCCATGCAGGTAGTACATATGAAATGAAGAAATCCGCCTTTGTACAACCTTTAGGCCGCCGGCATTGCCATTTTTTGGGGGGGAGAGAAAGAAAGTAAATAGTGTTTTCAATATTTAACCGATACCCCACAACGACAGAATCTTTAGGATGCGGTTAATGGCTAATTCAGCGTGATGTGGCTTGGCCTGGCGTCACCCAGCATGGCCGTGACCCGTCCCTAAACCATGCGCAACGGCTGTTTGCTGTGACGTCACCATGAGTTAGCCAATGACGAACGAGAACAACGGCTGTTTGGCCGTCTGATTGGACTAGCCCAGTCACGTGATGTGCACGTCACAGCAAACAGCCATGGCGTGTGGTATAGACTCCATGGGTTCGTGTATGCTTTTTAATTTACTTGATTGTGGGCAGAAAGTAAATATCGTTTTCAGTGTTTAACCGAGTTACACTATTGTGTGTACGCGGTTTATCTTGAGTCCTGCAGGTATTTTACGAGCGGCTACGTTTTCCTGGAAGGGGCAGCATTACTCGACGACCGCCATTGTTTTTATAACCATCTCGGATATCCACAAGGCACTCTGCTACCAAAAACATACAATT
The DNA here is from genome assembly GCA_023313725.1 of Lithobius niger. Taxonomy (NCBI): domain Eukaryota; kingdom Metazoa; phylum Arthropoda; class Chilopoda; order Lithobiomorpha; family Lithobiidae; genus Lithobius; species Lithobius niger. The sequence goes on from JAHWFP010188531.1 coordinate 23,901, forward strand.
GATTATCTGTGTCGTTTTGGGGCGAACTCAAGATAGGCCGCGGACACTATAATCCTTTATTTTTATTCGTCCACAACGAAAGAACCTTTAGCCACCGGTTCAATCTTAAGTTGCGTATACCTGAAGCTTTATTTTATCCGTTAAAAGTTAAGTTATCAGTTTAATGCCAACAATCATTTCGTTTACAATTATCGAATACTCGTATCATTAGAAGAGATTGTTGTAAGTAGTCACCAGCCATTGCGCATTGTTTGTGCAGGCTGGCGGAACTTCCGTCATTTTACAACGGTTGCTGTACTGCAACTCGAGTTTTTATTAATGTAGATTTTTTAAAGTCTGTGTGTCAAAGTCAAGCCCAGGTTTTTTTTTTTTTTTAATTCATCTGTCTCACCACCACCAACCTGGATTTGACCTTGTCACTTATTCAAATCTTATCCCTATACCACACGTTTCAGAAGAAGCAATTAATCTAGGAGAAATGGAATTACCCAGACTGGAGTCAAGAAGTCTACGATTAAGCAAAATCGTTGATACCGAGAAGGCAAAATTGAATCTTTCAGCTGTGATGAAGCTGGCTCATATCAGCTTTGTGGCCTATGCGAGGCAAGCCAAGCAAGAAAGTGGCTAATGGAATTCGATAGTCTTCCACTGTCTCTATCAGTGAGTTTGGCAGTGTCGATTCCGACTGTTTTCCAAGCTTGGCTACGTGCCTAGCCAAATGGCATCAATAAGACACTAAATCTGAACTTGACATTTGCACTGACTATAGCGTGTTGCATAGACGACACAGAAAAGAAAATTGTGACTCGAGAAGCCAATCCTTTTTTTTTTTTCTTTCTTCAAAACCATTCCGAATCATCAAAGATAAACAGCACGTAATGCTTCGACGAGAAAAGTGGCACAAAAATCTTCATTCTCTAAAACCTGAAGCGGACAAGCGAATAACGGAGTGGCAGAGACCATAAACACGAGAGTAATAACAGCTTCTCCACTTCCTAATTCGGGCAATGCGCAACCATTAGTTTGAAGAGAAAGAAAGCGCGTACTATCCTACTAGGAAGCAAGTTGGCTCCCTCCTCCTCCCTCTCTACACAATTGAAAGAAATTATAGAGGCCGAGAAAGCCAACCTGCTTCTACTAAATGCAACTGCAATAATAGACGACTTTAATAATGCATAAATGGGATCGAGAAAAAAAATGCCAACTATAAGTTTGTGCATGTGTGATGTTAAAAGAAGAATTCTGGACGTAGGTGGAGTTGAAAAGTGACTTCTGGCTGCCTAAATTGAGGTTTCCGTACAGAATTTGTCTTCTTCAAAAGAAATATTATTTCAGATGTTAAAGATGTTGGCTGACCTTGTTAGAGCTTAGAATAAATGCTAAACATGCACTTATTAACTCTATTTCCTCTTTAAATAATTATATAAATAAATAAATCTTATGAATAATATTCCTAAAGGTCATTAGGGCAGACGAAGGAGAGCAAACGGAGCACACAATTTAACATTTTAGTTGGGAAGATACATCATAAATAGTACGTGCGTCCTGTGCTTGATATGCTAGCCAGGTTTGGTCACCGTGCCTGTTAAAGGACATTGATCAAACCGAATCGGATCAGTGGAGATATACACAGAATGTACTTGGACTACAAAAATTAAGCTATAGACGACGACTTAAAATCCTAAAGTTGGATTCATTGGAACTACGCAGATACGGAAAAGAGGATCTGTGTGTGGGGTGACGCAGGAGTAGAAGGGACCAGCATAACCTAACTCGGGCAGAATACACCAAGATCCGGGGAGGGTAGAGAGATTGGTGGGGGTGGGGGGAAAGCAGGTGCCGATAGGGTTAAAAAAGGATTTTGTAGGATACGTGACTTAGTAAGGGAAGAGAGGAGCCTTGGTCGTGCTGTTTAGTGCCAATAGTTTTCGGGCTTTTGTGACCACACAATCTTCCACTAGTAAAACCACACCAAAAGCACTTCTCCTAACCATTTGCAAAGTGGTCGGCAACAATAAGAATCTAACAATAGCTTGAACAACCACTTTAAACTTACCATTGCTACGTTGCAAAGACCTCTGTAAATGAAAACAAAACCATAAGTCAGCTTGAGATAGCATAGATTGTGCGGAGTTATGTCCGTTAGGCTTTCGTACGGTAATAAATTAATAAATAAGACGCTATGAGGCATTGTCGGCGATTTACTTTCTCCCTCTACCAAAAAATAAATGCCAAGCCGCTGGGCTAAAGATTTTAACTTTATGGCGATAGAATGTCGTATTTATTTCGCAGATGGAGGCTTTCAGAGCTAAGTTGAATTGTTTCAAAGTGGCCAGCAACAATCGAATGAATAAAGCTTTGTAACGCGACGTCATTGCTGTAAAAAAGGTACACGGATTACAAACAAAAACGTCAAGTGTGCCGTAAAAAAGGGGGATATATGATTGAATTTTCACTTGTTAAAATGAACACGGATAAAAATTGATGATTTTTAATTGAAATAATAAAATGTACAATTGAGAAAATTCCATCTGTTTAGGTGCTGTTGTGCTTTACCAATCATATATTTAAAACGTAAAGCATAACAGCACCTAAACAGATGGAATTTTCTCAATTGTGCATTTTATTTTTCAATTAAAAATCATCAATTTTTATCCGTGTATATTTTAACAAGTGAAAATTCAATCATATATCCCTCTTTTTTACGGCACACTTGACGTTTTTGTTTGTAATTTATTTATTTCCCATAGAAGTATTTAAATGTCAATCCTGAAGACCGAGTCCGGAAAAGGGGTAAGAGCTACGTCGGGTTTGAGGTCGCTGATTGAGTGAGCGAAGCGAACGAAAATCAGCGTTTGTCAGCCAGTATTCGCAAAAATCTGATTGGTTGGGGTTTCATTTGGTGGATTTCCATTAGTTGGAGGGTTTTCATCTAACACCATCTGTGCGTAACACAGGCTTCCTCTAGTTTAAATTAAAGACTGAATTACTAAGAAAAAAAATAGGAATGCCAGAATAATAGTCTTAGTAGACGTAGACTAAACTGCACAAATAACAGCTGAATCCTTTCACCCTCCACTTCTGTATAAATAGTTTTGATGCGAAAGTTGAAGAACCTGAAAGGGCTGTTGTTGCCGGAGGGAGAGGGGGAGGAAATGAGGGAGGATGAGCACGTAGTCGCGGTGAAGAAAATGCACTTTCAGTTATTTATAACCTTTAGGCAATCGAGGAAACATTTTATCAGATGGAATCCTTCCCTTAATTCCGGTTTACTTTTAGTAGGGTATACGGACATGGTGTTATACTGTGCGATACTCATCCTCAAACATAAAAAAAAATAAAAGAAATAAAACAGGTTCATCTTCTAGAGATTAAAGATCAAGTTCTTCTTTCCTCCTTCCACCCATAGACCTGCACAATTTGTCCGCCTTAACTTGAGTTACAGAAGTGTGCACATCATCGGTGGGCCTTAGTATAGCTTGACAAGATTAATTGTATAAAAGTGACTAACATTAAATTTTAGATTAGCTGCTGCCTCTTCTACGCAATTCGTCAGGGTGTGTGGCATTGTGTTAAGGACACCTGTTCGTTCCACTTAAGGCAGGAATCGGACCGAGACTGGGAGTTTTTTCTCAGCTGCGGCCAAGCCCACGATTTTTGCTCGTAGGCGATGCTTGCAGGGCGCGAATTACCTAGGAGGAACGCATCAATTTGCTCCTGTAAACTCTAGAACAGCACTTGGCTGATATCCTATAGGAGCTAAAATTTGCTCTCACTAAAACACAACCAGCGACTGCCTAGTCACAACCGGTCTTCTTTGCACTTCCACCACTTTCGATTCATACTTCCGGGTTTTTTTTTCATGTAACTAATTTGTGGACGCTGAACCTAATGGTGAAAATCGTTAGTCTCTAAACCTTTTGTTTGTTTTACAACGCTACTGCTGGTATAAACCTTGACACCAACGCCAATGAAAACGTCGAGGCGCACACCTTTATAACGCACTGCACCAGTGACCTCTATAGTCTATAGGGCAGTGACACAACGTAGTATTATTGTGTATAACTCTATGGTGGAGCCAGTAACTGGGTTAGCTGCAAGGAGCACTGGAGGGCGAAAAAATGTCGTCTTACTGAAGGCAATGCTATTAGACTGGATTTCTTAAGCCTATGACGCGCGAATTTTGTTGTTGGAGAAAACAAGGTTTTTTTCAGCCTACGAAATCCGCTCTCAAAGCACTGTCTTGACTAGAAGTGCCGTCGTTTTCCGTTACATTTTAATCTAGTGCACCTTGTAGCTATGCCCTCCAAATTTTGTCGCGTAGCCAATATGACGTCACTTGACGCTGCTCTATTAATTAATCGAAAAGCAGTAACCAGTAAAGTGAGCAGTAAAGCAGTAAAGCAGTAAGCAGTAAGCAGTAAGCAGTAAAGCAGTAACCGTCAAGTGACGTCATATTGTTACAAGAGAGATACCTGCAAGGGGCACTAGATTGAAATGGTGGGTTAAACAACGGCACTTCTAGTCGAGCCAGTGCTTTGAGAATGGATTTCGTAGGCTTAAAAAACCGTTGTTTTCTCCAATCCCTTATGCTGCTTAGGTTGTAATTGGAAAATAAAGATTCCACTTGCTTAAAAATGTCAGCAACTGCCAACAAATCGACAAAAGTCGCGCATCTTAGGCCTAAGACATCCAGTCTAATGACATTGGCATTAGCAAGACGCTCTTCTTTCTCCCCACCAGTGCACCTTGCAGCTAACCCAGTAACTAGTTCAACCATAGAGTTACATACAATAATACTACGGCGTGTCACTCCCCTATTGCCGGTTAAAAATGTATTAGGTTTTAAGGCTAGTTTTAGATTTTTGGCGTAATTGTCATCTTTTAGGCCTAATTTTTATCTGCCTTTTTAATATCGTAAGAGTGAATGTAGCAAAAACCGAATTCTCACGACGGAAAAAAATACAAAAATGAATTTCTTTGCAACATTTACACGAGTCCGAAGTAATGTTGCAAAAATGACCCATATAGGAAAGCCAACCGGGAGGAATGTTCCTTTAAATGTCAGAATGATAGGGGAATTGAACCCACGACGGTTGAAATTAAAGCATGCAGGAGCTACGGCTAACGAATTAAATCGTCTCACTAATTTAATTTAATTCTTTCCGGGCTCGTAAACGTTTCGTTAGGTACAGGAAATGCTGGACAGTGATAAGGTTTTGGAGTTTTCTGGCTTATGGCTTAGGCTATGGCTTATAGCTTACGCTAAGGCTGGTGGTTATAAAGCCCAACTTGGCGATTTTTTTTTCACTTAAAAAGTATCCACTTTACAAGGAATTTAAAAAGGGGATTAAGTTTTATGTGATGAGCACTCAGTCGGTAAATTAGTGAATGATCAACAACAACAATTAAGAATTACAGTATTGTTATGTGCTATCATGAGTTCTATCATGAGTTCCTACGAAACTTTTTATGTACTCATGGTTCTATTCAATTTGAATTTGAATTTATTTACTAGAGCCTAAAGACCGTATACGTCATGCGCTCCTTCTACAAACTTAAAAACTACTTAAAACGGAACAATTCAATACAACGGAACATAACAATGCCACAAATCTTAATTGTTGTATTTGATTATTGTTAGCAGACCAAACTTTTTGCTACCTTCTGTACAAAATGAATCAGGATGGAACCTATGCAAAAGCAATTTTTTTATTCACCGTATATACTACGAGTTAAAGTAGGGAGCGAAGCTTCTAATTTGTCAAACGCCGATTTATACAGACTTTACGAGTTTTTTAGTTCCTGTTCTTCATTTACTCCTGATCTTATTTAAGTAAAATAAAAATTTTATACTAGCAAAGAAATGTGTGGACAGAGATGTAGGGTATTCACTAACACTGAGTCCATATTGAAAAAAAAGGCAGGTCAGAAAATGACCAAATTCAACACAATCAAAGTCGATAGAAAAAAAAAACAGCTCAACCAACTCAAATTTATCTTAAATACTGAGAAGGAAAGCGAGAAAATCAAATCGGATAGCAGGGAATCAGGGGCGGATTTTTTTTGGGGGGGGGGCCGGGGGGGGGAGGGAGGGGGACTTTGGGTGCCACAGGCAGAAATGGGGTCTGAAGGGTGCCTCATAGTAACGGATAAAATAAAATAGGATATTTTTAATAAATTTTTTTTTTTTACTTTTACTGAAAAGTTGTATAAAAAAAATCAATTTCTGAAAGAAATTAGACCTATTGTTTTTCTTTTTTTTTTTTTTTGCCGCACTGGGGAGTGGGCACAATATGTCTTAAGCACTAGGCCGCTGCGAGGCTTAATACAGCGCTGCAGGGAATTCCAGACCGGAACAACGCGATTGGAAAAGAAATGTTTGAAATTCTCTTTTTGAAAATCTCCGACACTTACTTTAAAAGGATGTCTACGGGTACTAGTATTATTTATTCGTACGCATATTTCGGATAGAAATTTAGTTGAGTGTAAAGATAATAAAGACATACATTTTGCGCAGTTTGATCATTTAAGGCTTGCTTGCCTACTAGCTTGCTTATTGGTTCAGTTTTTATTTTGCATTGGAAGTGTAAGCCCATGTGGCTGATTTAAATGTTGTTAAAAAGTAAATTCCTTTTTTTTTTACCACAGTAATGACAGACAGTCATTGGAGGTTCTTCAACTTTGTCGTCTAAACAAATAATGGACTCAGTCATTTTTGCACTTCAGATGCCTTTGACACTCGAATGTTTGCGTTGAAGAATAATTTCCCAAGAATAAACAGGACAATGCCAATAATTCCCCTGTCATTGTCATTGTTCAAGTACCGTTGTACAAACATCGGTGGGTTTACAACTTTCACAGCCATAAACCGGAGTTTGACAGTTAGTACGATGGATTGGTTGTGTTTCAATTGTTTCAATCCTGCAGTGACTTGAACCATGTGCACATACATATTTTTCTTAAGTGTTGAACTCGTCAGTTTTTCTATGGTATTCTCAACTCTCAATGTGTAGGGAAGTTCTTAAGGAAATTAAAGTGAAATTCCTTCGTGACAATACATTAAGATATAGGATTCCACTTATCAAAAACAATTGTGACGCATGGCACATGGCACATTCCGTTCATTTTTAATCAAATTCCAACTTCTGCTATGGTAAAATCCACCCACATTAGTCAGTGGAGAGAGTGTTAGCGACGCGACCAAAGCCTAATTACCACAAATCTGTTTATATTCATCCGCGAGCTAAAACAACGACGCAGAAACAGCTTAACAATGCACTCGCGCGAAGTTTTTTTTATGTAATACTAACAATTTCATATTTTTTAGGGTAGTGTGACACTACAGCATGTCTTTATTATTAACACGTCTATTATTTAACTATTAATGGTGTGTATGTCATTTCTTCAATACCAAATTTTATTAAATGGGAATAATTTCTCTTCCCAAATTGGATGGCCCTGACAAGGGCCGTTTTGATTTGGCCTTTGAAAAGGCCGTTTTGAAGGGGGGGGGGGCCCGGAGACAAACTGTAACGAATGTCGTATCCTACTCCAATCCTTACTTCGCTTCATTCAGAATTACTGGAGTTTTCGTCACTTGATCCATTTACTTGATATGCCAACCTTTCAACAATCAAATCCGACAATCCATCGGCTTTCCACATTTTATCTTCCTCTTTAATTACGTGTTTTAAGTATAATTCTTCCAGTTTGTGACGGTGACGTTTGATAAAGCTTTAAGTAGCAGCTTCACCTTCACACCCTTGACTTGACTCCACACCCTTTCTATACGGTTCAGTTCGCAGTGGTATGGAGGTCTGAGAACGATGTGTATGTGGAGTGCAGCAAGGGTGTTACGATACGATGTTAATGGTCGTACTGTGTTTTTGCACCTTCAATTAATGCGTACAATTCTCGGTTCAACATTGTGTCATTGAACGCAATATCTTTTTCTTGCAGCCAAGCTTGCATGTCAGTTTTGCGTGAACTCTTCGTCGGTATTTTTCTTCCTTCACAGAATGTTGTGAAGCTAATGTTGTGAATGTTGTGTCATCCAATACGATGACACGGTTTGGTTGTATATTAGGCAGCAGCTAAGTTTCAAACCACTTCTCACATCTGTCTCCGTCCATTTCATCATGGTAATCGCCCTTTCCTTTCCTTGCTTATATTAAAAAACGAGATTGGCAGCAGGTACAAATCCATCCTCGTTTCCAGCATGCAAAATAATGAGCCGTCCTCCTTTCCCACTTGGTGCTTTTAAACCAGTTGTCAACCCTTTGTGAAATGCATCACACTTGCTCTTCACAGTCGTATCTGTCCGAAACACTTGATTTCGTGTGGCCAGCATTCACCCATGTTTCATCCAAATAGTAATATTCTTTTTTTTTAACGTAAGTTTTTTATGGCACGCAAATACCTCCGCCGCCATAAAACAATATCGTCTCGTTCAATGAGCAGACTATAGCGCTGACGTTTACGGAAAGCAATCTCCAAATCTATCATGATTCGCCGCCGCATTGTTGTTCGTGAAAAATTTGGCAGAGAGAGAATTATCTTCGTTGGCTGACGTCACTTATTTTAACAGTTAGAATGTCGTCATTGCGATAAAAATCATGAACTCTTTTCCGAATCGCTGAAAGCGTAAATTCATCGTATTTTTGCATGCGTGTTTTCGTACAGTTGCTCAGCTTGCGTTTGCTTGGCGTACCGTAGTCAAACACCGACTACTTACTTTGAATTCGGTTCGGCAACGATAGATGGCAGCTTCGGACACGCCGCACAACAATCCTGTGTCTTTCGCAACTTCATCGATAGATTTCTTTGGATCACGCTGGCGCAGTTGGCTGTAGACATTCATTACAGTTTGCTTTTGGGAACTGGAAAGGGGCTTTTGATGGGGATGACACTTGTAAAATGATGCTGAAGAATCCATCGCTTGCACTGTTGTTGTCATTGCCGCCATGTTGGAACTACTTCCGCGTGGAAGACAAGTTGCTGCGGATGTTTGCAATCTGCTGAAATTACCAGTCGACCATTTTTTACTATTTCAAGAAAAGTATGTATGACTGAATACCGTCCCTGGATACTTTCCGAGAGATTTTCATTCCTAAAACGTTTTGGTTAACGGTGGGAAAAAAACGTACTACATTTTGTCTACTGTCGTAATCCAACTTCAACACAGGTGTGAAGAGGCTCGTCGTATCGCTAACTCTCTCTCCACTGACTAATGTGGGTGGATTTTACCATAGATGTCACAAGCTTTTCTACAGCTAAAAAACAAATTAAAGACAGGCTAATTTATAATTAAGTTTTAAATCCAAATGAATTTGTATTATTAATAATAATAATACAAGTTTCAACCACTTCATGGTGGTAGGAAGACGGAAGGGTGGTGAGCCACTAAAACCGTAACCTATATCGGGTGTTTGAGAAAGGGTATCAGATTCTCAGATGCTAATGAACGACGGAACCATTGAACTGTTAACTGGTTTACAGTATCTTTACTCAAAGCATTCCAAATACGGACAACCCTAACTGAGAAAAAGTTTTTGCGAGTATTATGATTTGCAACCTGCCTAACAAGTTTCCATTGGTGACCCCGAGTACAAATATGTCCTGGGGCCAAATCAAAAAATGAGAGGCACACAGCAGTAAGCCCATGCAAAATCTTGAATGTCAAAATGAGATCAAACTTTATACGTTGCAACTCAAGTAGTTCCAAGCCAGTCCGACTGATGCGTTCTGAGTAACTTAAATCCCGAAACCCGCTTTGGAAGAGGAAGACGCTTTGTAAATTTACGCTGAACAACCTCCAATAAGACAATATCACCTACCAGATGCGGTGACCACACTGGGGTCGCATATTCTAAGAGTGGTCTCACAAAAACCTTGAAGGCCCACACTTTGGTGCGCCAGTGCCCCGACGTAAAGCATTTATTTACAATAGCTGCCCGACGGATAAGCCTAACCTGAGATTTTAAGGCAGTGTAGTGAAGACTTTAGGTTCTGCGAAAACTACACTCCGAAGTCTGTAACCTCCAAATCCGAAGGCAATGTAGACTGTTCCAGATGATAATTAATACAAGCATTCCGAAGACCTACATGGAAAGTGAAACATTTATTGGTCGCGATTTGGAGCTGCCATCTACGGGACCACTCAGCCACATTCTGATACTCCAGAACAAGGTCGGAAGATGTGCACTGAAGGAAACATTTCGGTGCCAATTTTTAGATCGTCTGCCAATTTGAACCCAAAAATATTATTATTTGTGAATTTAAGGTCATTCAGATAAATAACAAAAAGCAGCGGCCCCAGTACAGAGCCCTGCGGCACTCCACATGGTACAGAGACACTAGAAGAGAGAGTATTGGCGAACTTATTGTAAAATATAAGATTTGTGTTTTAGGACATACAGCATGTATTCAGCCATTATTTTGTATTTAAAGTGTGTGTTTTTGTGTTAAAGTATATTCGTGGATAATTATTACAAAATATTTCGTTGTTGCCATAAAAGCACTTCTTAGTCCTTCATGTAATATCTGTCTAAATATATTTATTTTTATTATTAAGTAAAAAAAAACTTACATCTTGTTATATAAACAATGGCACACATATTTTTTATTCAGCGTACTGCTTTCACTGCCAGTAAAAAATATTTTGCGTTGAATTATGTTAATTTTGGCCATTTTGGCCACTTAGTGACCCAATGAAAAAGTAAAAAGTGACCCAGGTAAAAAGTAAAAACGTATATGCAAGAATATTTTTTTATTTGGATCAGAGGAAGCGATGGCGTGATGGATGAGTCTAAAACGCGACCAACTTAACTCCTACATCACACAAATTTTGCCCCGTTCCTGTCGCAACATGTCACAAATTTTGAAACCCTTTCCTGTAGAATATGACGTCACAAACGGCGAACAATAAACTCCTCACAACCTTTCATTACCAAAGAAGAAGGGAACTAATTCGGAAAGTGGTTAATGTTGTAGATATTTTAGACCACTTGTTAAGGCTGGTTGTACTGATGGAAAAGCTGTTGAAAAAATAAGTTTGTAAGTGATTTTTTTTTGTAAAATGTTTTGTACTATAAAACAAAAAAAGTCACTTACAAACTTATATAAATTTAGGGCCTCTCCCCCCGCCCAGTCTTCTGGGCCCGGGTGCCTTGCACCCTTAGAACCTCCCTTAATTGCGAAACTGAGTTTCATTTACTATATTTTCACAGATCCTAGTACGCGGGAAAAATGTTATCCTTATATTCACTCTGTCCCCCTTATTAAATTCTTCCTTCTTGCCGTATAACCGCCTTAGACTGAAGTCTCAGCAAGCTCAAGTTGGTCGGTGTTAGGGCGCGTTTACGCAAAAAGGCCTTCTCGCTCGCCGAAAGCTATTTGCTAGTCAACCGTTATTTATTTATGATTAGGATCCCGTTGCTACTAAATGAATGCGATAATAGATAACAAATTGTATGCATTATAAATAACAACACGGATAAAGAACAAAGTGCTACAGTAATTTTAAACATTGCTACTAGATTGTTGTCATTTCACGCTATTTCCAAAATTTGCTATTCTTCCTCAAAGTACAGCTTCTAGCAATGATCAAACGTCGGTAGAATAAATAGCATCTCGCAGCGAGAATTCAAAATCCAACATGGCGTCCATTTCGTGGCTATCGAATCGAAGACAAACCATCGAATGCCGGCATACAAAAAAACAGTCCGACGTCTTGTACTGCAGTAAATCTTGTTTTCTTGTTGTCATAAATCGACGCTCAAATGTTGCAAGCATCGTACGCCGTGTCAAGAGGCACGAGGAGAAGCTTTGCGTCTGCGTCGTTGCCATGGTTACTAATCCGCATAGACAACTCGAAAGCCGCATACTCCGGTAAAGGCGAGAAGCAGCCATCAGATTTAGTATTGATCAAGTAACAGTTAATGAGCGAGAAAACTGTCGTTGCGTAAACGAGCCCTTTGAGCCGTAACCAGATTGGCTGTGAGCGGCTGCACGGCCACGCAAGATGGTGTACCAAAGACTTCAAAATTGGTCTTTAAACGCAACAAAAACCGTACGAGTGCAGCAATTTGACCTCGTACGCACGTAGTGACGCATGGCTTTGCACGAAATTTTCTTCTGTCTGTAGAGGGCTTTACGATATAGACGACTAAGGCAGATAGGAATGAAAGCTCTGTGCCATGCTCTGAGCTGGCAAGCGCTTTTATCTCGCTGGGCCCTGCAAATCAATGCACCTCCGCTGGGATGAACCCGCGAGAAAGGAGAACAACGTAGAGTTGAAAGTTAACTAGATATCGCATCTTATCTCTTCCAAGCGTACGCGGTGCTCTGGCGGTAGTTACGGCTACTAACGCCTCTGCTAATGATTTCCGTGCGAAGCAGCATGGAGGCAAAGCATTATGAGAGATATTAGTTGCCGAAACGACCGTCAGGGCACCGCGTAGGCTTGGAAGAGATACGATAAGTTATCTAGTTATTTTTTACCTTATGGTTAAAGTGGCATTATCACTAAATGAAAATCTGCAGAACCTGGCAACATCTAGCGCTGTCCAGTACTGTCTAGCACTTACCTGCTTCAAACGGAGGAAAGCACAACGCCATTTCTTTATACGAAACAAAGAAGTCACGTGTCTCCTTAATTATTGAGTGAGCATTTGGTACGTCCTCATGCACCTGGGAGCAAGATGTAAAGGTGAACAATATCACTGTTGCTGGGTGACGCCACGGTAGATTCGTACGATTTTCTGTTGGTGAAAATGCGTCTTTAAACCCAACGACCAATCGCGGAAGTGAGAATGGGCGCACATAAAATAGTCCCAGGAATACTGCAGTATCTTCTAGCCGTCTCATTTTAATACGGATTGCAGCAAAGGACCTTTTACAGCTAAGTTACTATAGCTTTGTGGCTGTACTTAATGCGAGTATCGAAAAAAGTTAATGTGTATCTCGTTTGGTCAGTATTCACTTTTAATAGGGACAGAAGGGCATGGGAGCTTTCGTGTTGCGACGACAGAAGTGGGGCCGTCATAAGACGAACTATTGCAAAACTACTCACCAAGAATGCATAGATACCCGCACAATTCCAAAAAGAGGGATGGGTGGGGGAGCACAACCGGAGAAAAAAAAGGCAAAGAGCAAAATTTTAAATTTAAGATGTAAATAGAGGCAGGCGTTATATTTTCGACTCCTGCATTTAAAGGACTAAAGAAATGGGATTCTAAAAAAGAAACTAGTAATGACCGGTCCATACGAGCTTGGACTGGAATCAGTTCTTTCTACAGTGCTCGACTAGCCGTTGTATTATTGGTTTTTCTTAACAATTTTACCTACCAATAGGAGATCCACACAAGGAGGGGGGGGGGGGGCGGAGGGGGGGGGGGGGGGGGGGAAGAGAGCTCTTGCCCTAAGTGCCACAGTGTGCGGGTGCCCTTGCTAGAATGTTTCACTATGGAATATCTTTATAATAATATCGGAAACCGGTTAAAAGGAAAAGGAAAGCCTAAAGAAAGCCTAAAGGAAAACCACTTCTCCCCTCCTCGCGCCCGCATTGAAAATGCACTCTCCCACTCTACGTGCAGCCAAAAAGGACCCAGGCATGAGTGGTCGATCAATCTAACAAGTCTTCGGGAAGAGTGCCGGGAAAATGTCCCGGGAAATGTGACCGGCCCCGTGCAAAGCACGGGCTTCCTCTAGTTTTCAATATTGCCTTTGATTTCGAAGATAATAAGATAGTCTACCAGCAGGGGATAATATGGAAGAGGTCAATGAGTCGTTTAATGAGGAAGTTGGTGTTGGGGTCCCCAGTGGTGGAAAGTCCTGTGCAGTGGCCAGGTCCTCGTCGCTTGTTCTGCAAGAAGGGGCAAGGCCAGTCCCCGTAGAAGGGGTCACGGTGGAGGTGGTGATGTTGTGTTGGAGAAAGTGGATGTGTTTTTTGACCAAGGTGACAGGGGTATTGGCAGGTGTAGTGGCGGGGTAGAGTAGGGTGCTTTCTGTTTATTACGGCGTATTTCGGTGTATTGCTGTCATACGGTGTGTTTTGGTGTATGTTAGACTAGGTATAGTTTCATAGTTTTTAAGTTTGTAGCAGGGACTTCAAGTTTGTAGTAAACTCTTGAAGGTCTTTAGGTTCTGGTAAATAAATTCTATTCAATTCCAGCAGGAGCTAACAAATACAAGCACGTTCGTAGGACGTAGGACTGTCCATGTTGTAACTATGGCTTCATGTTCCATCCTTGGTCATAAGGTCGTATGGGAGAGAAACTATGGGTTTCGCTTCCTGGCTCCAGACAGTTGATTCACATCGTTCGAATTTTTTTTTTCATAGTAACGCTATCAAGCGTTAACTTTTCGGCACGAGCGTGAACTGGCATTGAGCCAGGCGGCGAAATAATCGAAGTCTACTCCAGTCGGCCTTGGCTGAAGAATCCATCTGCTTCACCGCTTCACCGCTCCTGGAACGGTGTTGCACGCAGAGGTGCCCCATGCCTGGAGTAATAGCAGCATGAGTGGTATTTTTACGCAGCCCTCTTATCTATTGGGTTAAAACCTATTCAGTTCATTTTTAGCGTGGATTATCCCAGAAAATAGATACAACCAGTCGTTCCACAAATACCCAAATGAGGTCGGGACGCAGAACGAGCTATTCAACATGCGTATTATTATTATGGACATTCCATCGAGCCCTACGCGATCAACTTTATGACGCTCCTGAAACGGCTGAACTCTATAGTTTAGTCATAACGCGTCTTTATGCATAACATCGTCTATACGACGGATATCAATCGCCCTTTTTGAGGCTAAGAGATCAAGGTACAGTCAGTGGATTTATGTACAGGGTATCAAACAATGATAGCTCCCCTTCCCCCCCCCCCCCCCAAGAGTAAATTACAGGAAGACAAAAATGATTCAAAAAGCTCTCCGTGTTATACCAATTTCGCATTGGTAAATTCAAGCGGCTAGGCCGGAATGGGGCAGGCCGGCCAGTGCCGATCGGGGCCACTGTTGGTCCGACCGGCCCGCTTTCTCGTTGGTGAATTCCACGGCTCGCTGATCACGATTTACAGCACCGCCACGTGCCGGTTTGTGGTACCTGACAGGTTACACTTTCTGCCACTACACTGCTGCACCATTCATAAACCATTCTGATTTAAGCAACGCTGGCTGGCTCCGTATACCGATTTCGGGTTGGTATATGAAGCTGTCTTGGCCGTGCCTGGTGCGGCCAGGCTCAAACCATTGGTTTGAGCCGGGCCGGCTCTCGAAATACCGGTCCGGCCTAGGTGGGCCCGATTTCGCATTGGTTAATAAAACGGTGCCCAGCCCTTCTTGGCACGGCCAGGGCCACTTGAATTTACCAATGCGTAATCGGAAACTCCATTTCCCGAAGCACAGCATTGATGTGCTCCTCCATCCTGGTACGACTAAAGGGAGTTGCTAGAGGTCAGACAGCATCCTTTTTTCAACATTGTCCTTCAAGATGGCTCCACAGTTTGCACAGACATTCAGATGGGGACAATTACCGGGTTACTCTTCATTACCAAAGAAACTCGAAACTTTTTAAGTCGCTTTTGTCGTCCTCCCCTGCCCGTTTTCAAGCTATTCCTGAAGCCAATGATGGCGGGAACGCTGAATACTGAGCTTGTGAGTGTAAACCCACAATAAAATAATAATAATAATAATAAAATTTGTTGCGATAGCAACGGGTCTGGCAAGGACTGGGGAGTCACTAACAGCCAGCCACAATTACATGTAAATACATTGAACATAATAAGGACAAGGAATGATGATGGTAAGAGGTTTGGGGACACGAATGCCTTACCACCAAGGTTAGACCTGCTAGGGACTCAAGGCCCCCGATGGCATCACCAAACGTGCAGGACATGGGAAGGGTGTGAATAGTGTTTAAAAGGCCCACAATGATGCTGTACAATAAAAAGTATAAACAGTGCAAAAATTGTATGCTAGTGAATACTAAAAACTAAGGCACCTAGATAATGTGATTTGTCCTCACTTAAAAAAAAAAATAATAATAGTACTTCCACTTTTTTTTCCAATCATGCTTAGTTTACTCTGGGAAAGGGGGAGGGAGGGCTATATATCATTGTTCAGCGCCCCTTAGACAGGAACTATAGTCTAAAATCTAGTTTCGACCGAGTCCTAAATCATCCTCCCATCCCCCACCTGCCCATCACCTAACCCGTAACATCAAAACGACGGTCGACACCAATGCTAACGTCTGGTTTGTAAGTAACCTTCTCAAACTTGACCATCCGTGCAAAATTGGCAACTCAATTTATTTGTTTGACTAGGCAGCCTAAATCAGCTAATTTTCTTTTGTTACTTTGTTATTATTCTTGCATCTCGACACCTAAGTGACGATGCATTCACGTAGCCGTGGCGGAGAACAGAACCCATAATGAGGCTTTAATGACGTTTATCTGACGTTTGTTTTTCGAAAAGAGTTTACTGTACAGGAGGAGAACATAAAGTTATTTGCAGTCGGGTTCATTGTGGAACCAAAGTGTTATTTTTTTTTTTACTAAGTAGTGATTTAGTGACACATTCCAAAACAAATAGACATAAATCGCTTAAGTAATATAAAGGAAAGAAGAAAACCAGCCATCAGCGAAAATCATATACTATAAATAACGTAGTACAGTATGCCACATTTATGTGCTTACATTTTGTCGGAGTGGCGTGACAGCGATATGTGTTTATTTATTTAATCCTTCGTTGAGGCTTTGTATGCATTTGTATTCCTTCTCCATTGCCATGACCGCAAGCATTCTCGGTCGAATGGAGCCCTAGTCACTGCTGCGACTTTATGACGGGTTCAGTGAGTCATCTTCATGCCAGTGGAGGAGTGGCCATGGCAAAAAAGGCGCTATGTCAGTGATCTGTGGACAAATAATTGGGTGGCCAGTTTGAATCCGGGTGGTGCCACTCCGACGATGAAACGTAAGTGCATGAAGGTGATTTACTGTACTACGTTATTTCTAGTGTACGATTTGCGTTGTTTGGCTTTTTCCTCTTTCCTTTATACAGAGCAAAATTACCGCAAAGCTGTAACGCATTAATACGTAAAACCAATACACACAAATGGCTGTAAATCATGGACGAATAATAAAGGAAACAACACGAGCACAGAAGTTTAACCATACATTTAGGATTCGGCCCATACCAGGAGTGATGGCTTAGACGACAGGGGCGTCTGAATTATGATGCGCTGTTTGCTGATTCGGATCTCGACCATCTCATCTCAACAAAAGTCCATAAACGCTAAAAATTAATTAAATGATTCTCGGGAGTGGTGCTGTAAAAAATTGACGCGTGCGGACGGCGTTTTTATTTTACGTTTTATTCGTGACTAGCATCGTACCTGGCTTCGCCCGGGGATTTGTTTGACCCGTGGTTGTTTCCCAGTATTTTCTCGGTGCTGCCTGATCGTTCACTGCAACAGTCAATTTTTCTTTGTGTATCACTCCCCCTTTCCGTCAATCGTCTCCTTCCGCAAAGCAATATCGTAATCAAATAGTGGCTCAACATAAGCACTGCCCCATCAACGGGCATTCCCCGTTCAGGCCCCTCCCCACTCTCAGTAGCGTGCGAAAAATAACTGTCCTTCGTAGATGACGTCATTTAAGACATACCTTTGCGATGACCGCGCAGAGCAAATTGTTATTCGAGGCAACAACGTCCCAGTTTCAACTTCATACCAAAGAATTGACACACTCGCACGTTTTCATTGTTCCCCTTCCGGGGGTCTTCGTTGCGGTTGCTTCATTTCTGCTATGAGACTTTGGTTTATAATGTAAGATTTTTCAGATGTGGGCGATGGCTTTTTTTTTTTTTACCAAACAAAACGAAATCAGTAGCTTATATTTTGTTGTGGAGTATACAAAACAACAAAAAATGAAGTGGCCATGATCAGCGTGCAAACGTTGTACATTTGATAAAAGTTATTCTTTGGATCTAAGTTTTTAGTTGTGACATGCCTTTGAACGACCCTTAGATTCGTTTCCAGGCGATCATGTGAATGGAGCAGAGAGCTGATGTGGTCATCGGCTCCAGGAAATGTTTGGTGAAAGTGCTGATGCGTGAACGGAATTTTTTTTTTTTTTTTAGACAATGCCATAAAAAACGTTTCATGCTTCAAGAAAAAACCCATGCGTACGCTCCCGAGAACCACTTAATTAATTTTTAGTGGCCTAATAAAAATTTACGAATCTTAGCATTTTTTTTTTTCACCGTATGATTTTTTCGCTGTTGTCTATTGTGTCTCCTTTTACTCCTGCATTTAAATATTAGGTCTGGGATCTCGGGCTAAGAGTCACGAAGACCTCGTCTTTAATAATTCTAAACTATTCTTGCCTATTTAACTGCAGTTTTCTCTTGAAGGCGTGCTGTTTTTTTTTTTCTTTATTTTTAACTAGTCCATCAGCGAAGCTTATTGTTAGTTAATAGGAAGCGTCGAATGCAAATAGCCTCGAGGATATTTACTGGAAAAAAATAAGACGAAGTGCTGAAGGGCGTGGGATGGAATGTGAAATGTTTATGCTTAGAGACGCATACGAAAATCACTTCAGTTCTTTAGCTTAAACGCGTCAGTTTACTTAATTTTAAGATTCTACTCAGACAGCAGTCTTACATGCCCATTTGGCTTTCCGTCCTGTAATTATATTCCTTATCAAGCATTACAAAAAACTGTGCGTATATAAACAATTAATTCGTGTCATAATCAAACCGTTCCATATTGACAATACGATAACCAAGTTATTAGAGTCGATTTAGAATCTTAGGCGAACGGTTTGTCTTTCTGTCTGTCTGTCTGGGTGTCTGTTTGGGTGTCTGTCTGTGTGTTCGCGCTATAGTGTTTTCACGAATTATCGGATTTCTGTCAAATTTTGAACACACATTCTATGGCACACTTCTAGGTCTAAGTTCGAAAATGGGTCGAATCCGTACAGAAAATCCTCCACTAGAAATATTCAAAGATTTTTGTTCGCAGCAAACGTACGAGGTTCGTTGTTTTTTTCTTCAGCCGACTGCCGTCATCCATCCACGACCAATTACGGGGAACTACGTAGCCTTCGTCAGCGGCTGATGTCACCACCAACCGACCAATGACTGGCAACTTGCTCAAATTATTCTACAGATCACTGACGTAAGCACGCGGCTCCACGAATGTGTACGTTCTTACGTATCAGTCGTGCCGTGTGGTAACGTCGCCATCGGATAAATGAAATATTCAAAACGTCGGGGCTAAACGGTTTGGTGGCCTCTCGTCTCATAAAACGGCCATACGGTGCTGAATATTTTTTAGGTTGATTCAGTTCACTATTGGTCTAATTAAATTTACAGTTTTAAAAATGAAACCGATAAAAGAATCGTATTGGGCTCGTCTCTAAATGAGAGGTGTGCGCCACCATGCCATGCCATCGCGTCTGATCAAAAACTACAAACGCAAGAGTGCCACTGGTTTTACGGTTGCATACGCGTCGTGGAACCGCGGCCAAGAAATCATTTGGGTTTTTCGATTGTATTCTTTAAGGTGGGGTAATTATTCACTGGTGTTAGACAATTAGTAGCCATATCGATTACTGTATTCGCAAGAGAAAACAAATCGACTTTCACTATAATTGGTTTAAACAGGTTTTTTTTGCCTATTGCCTTATTGTGGAACCAATGGGGTTACGTGAATACTACTGTAATCGCTGCTTGCACATAGGTTTAAATTCATTGTTTAATTAGGTAGGAAGCCTTTTTATCCTGTATAGGTTAAGGTACCCGTTAAGTTACAAGGTTTAGTGTAAGTGTGAGCACACGGTTTTTAGGCCACTTCTGCGCAATAAAAACAATCAATCAACCAAGCCTTTTTCCGAAGCCCTGTTTTGACGATCAGTATTCGAAAAAAGCCTCCACATCGAATTATAAACTTAGAAACCAAGGCTTTAACACTGATTTTTCCTAATCTAAAACGCGCGGAATGTATCATGAGTATGTCGGTCAAATACTTCTGCTCTCTTGCCACTTGACTTTAACCAAACGTTTATGGGTGTGTAGGCTACCGCCGGACGCCACTCCTCAGACGTTCTTCAACAAGAAATAGGCGAGGAAGACATACAAGCGTCTTAAGGGAAGATGTATCAATTCTTCTCGTGTTTTTTTTTTTTATCCATGACAAAGACAAACGGACTATTAAGACATACGCTGTAGCGCGCCAAAATTCTACAACAGTAACGTGTGTCCTATACAGTGTAGGGATAATTAGCGGGTATGGGAGCCGTCCAATGCCAAACCCACAGTTAAGGGACAAGCTCGAAAATGTGCCGTGGTGGAAGTCAAGGGGTTGCTGGAATTCAAAATTTACCTTAACAGATGGATCAAGGCTTGAAGTCGTGGTTTAGTTTTGGTGTTGGTTTAATGTAACATATGAGCGATAGTGTGCTCTGGCTCGCCTGAAGTTCTTGGGCGACACTAACCTCGGCTTAAGGCCTTAAATGGAACGTCCACGGCATTAGGCTTACTTGGGGAAATTTGGATTTGTTAGTTTCGGGAAAATTTAGTTAAGTTAGTGACAGCTAAACGAAGTAGCGACGGGGTAGCAGTGCAGGACACGCAACAGGATTGGTCAGGTTTGAATTTAAGTTGGGGATAGGGGAAATTGGGGAAAAATTCTAATTTTCGGGCCAAAATTACCTTTGGATGCGGGGAGTTGGAGAGTTGGAGGTGGAATAGAATTTTAGGTTAATAGCTAATTGTTAGGAGCACCCGGCGCATGATCAAGCGAGCTCGAGCGTTACAATTGATTGCATTACGTACAGACAAATCATTGCTATGTATTGTTACAACAATTGATCAAATTGGATTATTTCAACTAACAATGAGTATTAATTTTGGAAAACAATGGCACATTACAATTTGACGTCAGGTGGACTTCGGGCTTGGCAGATTTCACAAATGACGTCAGCGTGACCTTGCTGGGGTGGTAAAATTCCAACGTTGAAATCCGGAATTAAACTCGCAACAACAGTTAAAATATGCATATGTGACCGTGGCGACTACTAGCTACTTGTGGATTTTACAGATATAAGGCAGTTTGGCTGATTTAAGTCATCTGAGGAAAAATAACAATGCCACAAATAAGACTGACATTTCGTTTGATCGAGACTCTCGTCACCTGACAAAATATAAGTGACAATCAGTGACAGAGCTTAACGTTTTCTTGTTGAAAAATAGGTGTGAATAACATTGATATTTGCCTAATTACTAGTGACTAGCTACTTTCGTGAAAATAAATTATTCCATGCAGTGCATAAAGCTGACAAATATGTACACCGCATGTGTACAAACATTTCTACACCAAATATATACGTCACATGTATTCGGAGTTATTCGGTTTTTGATATATGAATTGTTTAATGCGAAATTTGGATAAGAAGCTGACTGGCAGGGTCGCGGAGTCGAGAAATTCCGACTGGACTTTGATCTCTAGAGGTCTACACTAACATAAGTAACAAAAAAAAAAACGTTAACTGGGATACACTGTCTCAATTTACCGTTGTTTTACCCTTCTTTATCCTTATTTACCCAAATGTATTCTTATTTGCCTTTATTCACCTTATATTCCTTTTGTACCCTTAGTTATCTTTATTTATCCTTAAGTACCTTAGGTTACCCTTACATCTCTATATGTACTGTTTTTTTATACCTTATTTACCCTTGTACACCCTTACATTGTAACCTTATGCATAGTTACGTACCTGTATGTATCCATATGTACCCTTACTTACATTTATGTGTCCTTATGCATACTTATGTACCCTTGTATAACCCATGCATACCCTTGTATGCAGTTGTTTACCCTTGTGTACCCTTAATTACCCTTATGTACCCTTATTTATCCTTATGTATTCGTATTTACTTTTATGTTACCTTAACAGGGTGTTACAGACATAATGGATCAGGGTCCACCGTTTCATTTTTCCATCTCCAATCGACATGAAACTTGGGTGAGCTTCTCGAGTCGCTAGGCGGTGGTTTGCACGTGAGAGTTTGATTGACCTTGACATGGCCGTTCAAGGTTATCCCGTTTCTAACTTTTTACCCGAGCGTCGTAGACCACTAGGGTACTTTTGAAGGATATTGGGGGGGTCATTAATCAATACTACCCAAAAACCGCAACAAAAACAAAAAAAAAACAGGGCAGACTGTCAGGTAGGGAAGTACCTTAAGCATATCACTGTCCATCCCTGGCTGACACGCTACCCTTGTGTTTTTGTGGTTTTCTTTTGCCCATAACGTTTGTAGTCATTACCGATTTTCGTTCTGTCTTTTGGATAGTATTGGTTAATGATTCACAACATCTTTCAAATTTACACATAGAGGTCTACGACGCTCAGGTAAAAAGTTAAAAACGTGATGACCTTGAACGTAGATGACAAGGTCAATAAAACTCTCACGTGCTAACGGCTCCCTAGCGACTCGCTCACCTATGTTTCATTTCGACTGAAGATAATACAAGGCAACGGTAGACCCTGGTCCATTCTTTTGTTGCACATTTTACGTAGCCTTACACATATTATGTAGCCTTATTGCGTAGCCTTATGTGTCTTATGTAGCCATACTACGTAACCTTATGTATCTTTATTTACCCTTTCGTTCCCTTATTTACCCCACCCATCACTGCTTTCCTTTTCTATTGCATTGAGGGAAAAAAATACGAAGTAAATCATTGGCCTTGTTATGTGAAATAAGACCCAGATTACACTCACTGAAAATATCATTTTCGGTGTGTTTGTGTCGATGCCTTTTGCTAAACTAGGGCACTACTGTAGGCCAACAGAACGCTTAATCTATTCCGGTGTTCTTTGGAATCAACAGCAGACTGCCTGAAAGCTAAAATGATCCAATAGAATAAGTAGAGAACACAAAGGAACCAACTTATTTCAAACTGCCAGGAACTAATTATTTCCAGTACATGGCCATGCCGAGGAGTAGTGGGTCGTTGGTGGAGGGAGGAGGGGCGAAAAGCTCATTCTGCCGATAAGTTTTGACAATTACTTGTGAAGTGAACGGGCCCAGCTAGAACTAACAGAGCAACGTAAGCTTCTTCGGGAAGCTGAAGCATTTTACGTGCTCGAGTACCTATTTCTGGCTTTCGAGAGCAAGTTTTCAACATTTTAGCCCTTTTTCTTTTTAATTCTTGAGTGCGACAGGTTTGTAAGAACTTGTAGCTAACTTCAGTTGCATTTTTTAAATACTCTTCTTTGGACACTAACCGACTGCAGTTTAACAAATAATTTTTAAAAATTTACATACTATAATTACGCTGTTAGTTTACTGGTAACTAATGCGGAAAAGCACTGTTAAAAATTTTCGTAGAATTTGTGTAGAAAGAACTGGAAATGTTTCTAGTTCTTTTAACCGTAAAAATGTATGTGTATAAGTCGAAAGTTGATTTGAAAGAAGGGTGTTGGCTTTGTGCACGATAGTGTTATGCCCTCTATCATTGCATGCAAAACACCGGTTCGCATATCTAATCGTCGTGTCTGAATTACTTCACCGACACCCTTTTAATAGCCAGCCAGTTCACCAACAGCGGTTTCACAGACAAGGACATCTCACCGACAGGGATGTCTCACGTACATCCATTTCGCCGACTGCATTGCAATTCTTTTCTATTTTTATTTTGGCAACTGAACCATTTAGCTGGGGTTTTTTTTCATCACTAAAAATCTCACAGTGTTGCACTGATTTACACAGACTTCTTTCCAAGTCTGAGTTGGTGGTTCGAATTCTGTAAACAGAATATTATTAAGAATTCTCTTTTGTTCCTAACGTCCTCCATTTATCTGTTTGTGCCTGTATCGATGCAGTACGTACAACTACGTACATGGTCGGATATGACAAACTCTTCTTAACGGCAACATGCAACGGAACCCTCCACTGTGTTGTGGTCTGTCCATGAAAATGTACAACAGGCACCATCGCAAACACAAAAAGTTTAGTTTCTGCGTGGCATCGCCGTTGGCAAACTTGTAGGACAAGCACACTTCGGAATTTTTTAATGATACAAGAAGTGCAGAAAGCACAAAACACTGTTCAAGTCATTTTGTAGTCCGTGGTTCTGGCAACTCGCTTATGAAGCGTCATTATCCGAGAGCAGACTGCACAGGAGTTTTTTAAATGGCAAAGCCCACAACCAGTCATGCCCACAACCAGTCGTTATGAGGGATAAACCCAACCTCCGTGATGACTAGTCATTGTGTCAATACAAACGGTCTACGTTTTAATCAATTTTACAATCAGTTTTACTTTAAAATTTGTTTTGAAGTATTCTGTCGGTGAAATGGTTACGTGTGAAACGTCCCTGTCGGTAAAACCAGCGACCTGTGAAAAGTCTTTATCGGTGAAATGCCCTTGTCTGTAAAATGGCTATCAGTGAAATGGTTTCGGTGAAATGTCTCAGACCCCTAATCGTTATGGGGCATAATGCGTCCCAAGGCAACCATTCAAAGAACTGGAAACAAATTACCTGTTCTTTTTACCGTAATTTTTCGGAAATTTTAACAGTGAATTTAAGTTTTGAACTATTGTTGTTCTCTAGCATTTCAACGGTGAAAACTTGGCGAGAAATCTTAGCAACTATTATTTTGGTAGATTTATTTCACATTTCTGCATTAACGGAAACGGCCTTTAAAATCGTGAGAAACGATGGGCTCACACAATAATTGCTATCAAAAACACTGCTAACTCAACTTTCTGTTTGACAACTAACACAATTTTTTTCGGAGCTGGGTTGGGAACGTGGTTTCTCTTTGCTCTCCCTCTCCGGTTTGTAGGACCCATTCTCAATTCTAGTTTTACAGTAAATTGCCTTTAATTAAAATTTAATACTTGAAGCTGAATCTTTTTGCTTCTTTGGCTGTGTTCTTTTTTATCATATCAAAAACCAAAACTGGTAAAAGGAGCCGCCAAGTTCCGCCAAGTTTGGTGTGTTTTGGGGTCAGTATACATGTTGTCATTGTCCGAACTTTGGCTGTCCAATGAGAGACGATGCCGACAATACTAACAATGGTTATTACAATATTTTCGCACTTACGCGCCATCCCACGCCATCCTCGTTACACCACTAGGCTCCAAACCATAAAAGGAACGCAGTTCGTATCGTACTGCAGCCATTTGTCCAATTTCATAGCTGGAAGCCTTCCCGTTATCTCGGTATCGATGAATAATCACCCTATGGAAATTATGGGGATGAGCGGACTAGAATTAGCTAGTAGCTAGCTAGATTTTGCATTGATTCAGCTTAGCTGGCATTTCTACACCAGTTATTTTTGTCAGGTGGGTCATTGCTCTTGATTTCAACACAACTTAAGCTTTTGTACCGCATTAATATTTTTCTCCGAGTACCTGAAATGTGCCCAACTATACTTCAAGATATAAGACACTGACGCTATGGCGCCGCGCTACAATGGTTTACAACCTCGACAATTGAATTGATGTGATGTTTGTTGTGATGATTGTTGCTTAACTTGGCGCGACACACTAGCGTGTGTCTAGATTAGATGTAATGAGACTTTGGCCATTTAATTAAACTACATTTTTCTTTGTTTTTGTTTTAGTTGTCGTTTTATGGTTAGAATGTTAATTTACACTCTAAGAGGTGCTGATGTGTTTTATGATGTAAGCTGTTAAACGTTTACATTTCTAAGCTTTTCCCCATTTGCATTACATTTACCTATTACGTCGTGAACTGAACCTGCAGGTCACAATTTTACTTTCACTTTAACACCGGTACAGCAATTTTTACATCCTGGAAGACCTTTCCGCATGTCTAAATTAGCACTTCTTGCTTATAATTTTTGTAGGCCTAATATTTTGAAAGTTACATTTGCCAGTGTTGCATAAACACACTGGCGTTTATTTATTACATCTGGACTGCGCCTCCAGGTCTCAACCTCACTTCATCAACACCGGAAATGCACTTATTACAACAACTTTGTATGGACTTCCGTTATAAAGAGTGGCTCTGCTTGCATAATATATAGGTCCATGAAAGCTGTTAACGCTTTCACTTATCTTAGCGCACACACACGGACATTTATTTAGTGAGTCTAGACAGCACCTCCGGCTTCTAATCCACACTTGGTCTTCTTCCCATTCAAATGACGGTTCTCCTCCGTAATTTACGGTCCTGCCCAAACTATTTTCCAGGAGAAGTAAGTCTTTATAGCCGTTGAGCCTTAAAATTAATGTTGTTCGGCCGTGACACGGCCTCTGGCGGAAGAGTCCTCCAGGAGAAAGTATATAAGGGAAGGAGGTCGGTCTTCTTTGCGTCGTAGGGCAACGAACCAGACTTTGGGTCAGGGGGTTAGTAGGAAAAGAAACAAAATTATTGCGATCGTGGCCGACAAGAGGCAAGGCTACAAAGGGTTGTGTGCTCTTGTTATTGGGGGTGGATTGTGGGTGTAGGGAGTAGCTCGCGTGTGAGGACATGTCTGCCGTCTATTGTTTAACCGTGAACTACTGTAAGAGTTGTCATGATGTCAGAGCTACTATTTCATAATAAATGGCGCCCAATCTGCACGATTGAGAGGGTTGGGAGTAAAACAGTTATACTGTAAAGAATCTGAGGACGCTAGATCATGGGTGTTGCCGCTAACTTGTCAAAGCAACGGCAATTTAGTGATTCTGATGTGTTTGGTTTGAAGATTAAAATATTGTCTAGTATTAAATGCTAAAAACGTGGTGTTTACACAAATTCTTTTCTGTTCAGCTAGAATTTGTCACCAAATATCGTTACAGAGTTAAATCATATTTATGTTAGAGTACAAGTTTGTTACCGATATAATAATTACCAAGGCGAGTTAACTCCAGCATCTAATTTGTAGCTAGTGTGTAGTTGTGTCCTTTTAATGGACTATAATACGATTTCCATAATGTAAACGTAAGTTTATGAAAAATAAAAATGTCATTTAATTTTTCATTGTAAATGTATGAAAAGGTTTTCCTTGTATTCTATTGTAGAGCCTAGCCAGTTATTTTTAGGCTGACTTATCACTGCCTCTGGATCACTGTTCTGGATAAACTGCAAATATGATTATTTCGCCGTCAGTGTAAAAGACGAGTTTGTGGGAAACATCTGAATACTCATATTATCAGGATATACGTCCTACGGAAGCTTAAAGAATATTAATTTTAAGGTCGCCTCAATATTGCTTTACTCAAGGTTTCCTTGGCTAATTCTCCGACAAGAATTGGGTCGAGAATGGCGGAGCTGAAACTGAGAACTTCCACATCGAGGACCCCTTCCTCAAATCTAGTCAGAGCTTAAGTCGAGGAATAGTTCGGAATCCAAACTCTGTTAAACCGCGTTGTCATCAAACAACCACTCAAGCTGAGATCATAATAACTTTTCCTTAGGGCGCATTTATGCAACGAGACTCGCTGTACGCCATTTTCAAGTCAACTGTTATCTATTTACGATTGGTTTCCAGTTTCACTAAGTGAATGCGACAACACATGTAAAATAAATGTTGTTATAAATAACAAAGTACAACAGGAATTTGAAACATTGACACAACATTGTTGTCATTTCACGCTATTTCCAAAATTTGCCATTCTCACTCAAAGAACAGCTTCCAGCAGTGATCAGACTACGGTAAAATAAAGAGCTGCTCGCAGCAAGAATTCAAAATCCAACATGGCTCTATTTCGGGGTTAGAAATCAGTTCGCCGTCTGGTACTGCAGTAAAAATTGTTTTCTTGTTGTCATAAATCGACTCTGACATGCCGCAGGCATCGTAAGTCGTGTCGCGAGGCAAGAGAAGAAGATCTGCGTCGTTGCCATGGTTACTATTTATTTATATTTATTGATCTAGACCTCTTAAAAGCTGGTGAGCGAGAAAATTGTTGTTGCGTAAAACCTGCCCTTGAGGCGCGTTTACCAACGACTCACCTTTGCATTCTCGCAGCTAGAATTTAATCGTGATGTCAAAAGTGTCGTTGCCATGGTGACAACGCTGCCTGGATTAGCTAAATCTAACATCATTTGAGTATATCCTTGCAGTCTTATAATCCGTGACAATAAGATAAAGAATTCCTCCCGACGAAACGATTTTCCCAGTCGCTTCTGAACTTTTGAGAAAATTCCGTTGCGAGCTACAACCGCCGCCATGTTGTAATTCCAGCTTCTATCTGCGAGAAGGCGAGTCGATGCGTAAACGCGCCCTTACGGAATTCTGCTAAAGCGTTTCGCCTTTTCCTTGCCAGATATTTTTTTTTTGATTTTCCTCGTGGCCAAAGATCAGTCAAAAGCAGATTCTCAAAATACCCCGCTCTCACGTTCACATAGCACATTTTTCCGTAAAAAAAAAAAAAACAAACAAAAAACACAAACAAAAAACCGTAACTAAATCCACACTGTCCTCAATGAGTTTACGTCCTTTCATTATACAGTTTGTTCGGTGGAAAAACGATAAACAACGACCCATAAAATTCAATTCGGTCAGCCATCTATTTTTGCCAAAACGTGATGTTGTTTTCGATGCGTTGTGCGTAGTTGGGTGTTTTTTAGTTTTTTTTTTTTTTTAGTTTCCTTTTTGTATTCTGACAAACGAGTTTTCCGACTCATATGTAATCCTTCCGCATCCTGACACCACCAGAAAGAAACTAGAGCTGAGCCAAAGTTTGGATGAGCGGGATGGAGGGCGTTATACTAATATACTAGAACTAGCCGTTTTCTCATTAGTAGTTTTCCCGTTACACTCTCAGCGTGACATCGAAGCAGTAATAGGTTTGAACAGTGCGGTCGCTCCGCTTTTAATTATGATGAACCCTTAATTACTAAACTTTGTTCTTTGTTACCTCACCCATCATTAGTCTTAAAAAGGCAGATATGGCTTTCGCTGTCATTCTGTTTTCGAGTTTTTCAAGTGACTATTACCCGGCTTTGAAGAAAGGAAATTAATTTATAATTAATGTTTTTCATTTGTAACACCATTAGGCCACTTATTACAAAATAAGCTCGCACTGAAAATATGAATGAATGAATTGAATTTATTATTGTTGTTTAGAAGCCAATACAAGCACAGTCAAACTAGTGAAAGACCCACACACAACAAGATATGCCCGCGTGTGGATTGGGGCCACGCAAAATACATAGCTATAGTCTTTTCCACATTATGTTGGTAGGAAACTAACTGTACGACGCATCGTTCCCTTGCAATAGGAATCCAAAAACGTGTGGATGTCATACTTCTAGGCTCTAAACAGTTATTGTTAGAATGTACAAGTGGGATATTTACATGTTTTTGCTCTCGTAGTGGAAGAAAACGTATCGTCATACACTCAGTTTTCTGAAAACATAATGTGGAACAAACTATAGTGGAAGGAAACTTTGCGTGATACAGTAAATTTCCTGCAAACATAATGTGGAACAGAGTATACTGGTTAACACTCGCAGGGCTCCAACGTATCATAAAATTCATAATTTTTTTTGGATTTTAACGAAATGTCATAAATTTGTCATAGATCTTTGTTTCATGTACCAAATATCATAAAGTAATAGACATTTTTAGAAAATGCTCAAATTAAGTTCACACTATCTAACTTCCTGTCTTCCAAAAAACAGAAGTGTGGGAAACAAACAAGGTTTAAAAATCATATCTTTGCATGTTTTCAAGAATACGTGTTGAACCAGCCTTTCCTTTCATTGAAAATGTGATGCATTTTCAAACACAAACATTTAGAAATGTGTCAATCAGTCCAACCAACCCCCTCCACCCCTCCCCATCCCCCTCAATGCCGATTTAGCGAGGGAGCCCTGCACTCGTTACTCGACAGGCAGCGAGTTACGTTTATAAACTGGCAATTTAATTGGGACTCAGTTAACACTTTAAGAATATCGATTAAAAATTACATCTGCTGCTATTTACGGGCTTTTAGACAAATTTTGTCCGATTTTATTGTTTAAATGCGGCGTTTTTAATCATTTTAGTATTTTTAATCGTTTTTATAGCGCTATATGCTATGATGTAGTCCTCAGTAAACATCTTGATATGTGTTCCAATTTTTAAGAACGAAAAACTTTCAGAAAAATATTTGAAGCTTAAGAAGCCCGGGATTAAAGGAGTAAGCCGTTAAATTCAGTTTGCTAAAGAACTAATGATTTTATGGAGATGTCTTGAAACCCACAAAGAGCACTGGGCTGAGAAAGTCGGCTTTTTCTCCTAATAGGTCTTCACCTTTGAAACTTTATATGTGTTCGGAGGGTTTCACGTTCGCCCAAAGCGATCTAGCCTATTCTCAGGATCGTCTCAGTCGGTAATCCAAGCTTACTCCTGTCGCCCACCCTCGCAAGTTCCAAAACAAGGATATTGTCCAAATCTTAACCTTCCCCAACACACCATGACAAGGACGGCCACAACATTTTTGATGGCCTAAACAACGAAAGTTGTAACAAAAATCAAGTAATGTAGTACTTGTAAAAAGTTCATTTTTTAACAATGGTTAGAGGCGTAATTTTAACCCATTTATGGTGACTAATTAGCTCCTGACTACTAGTATAAAATATTAATATCTTATGAATACGTTAAGAGGCCAGTAATAATTTTCACTTGTTATTTTATTTCTTGGGC
Organism: Lithobius niger; assembly: GCA_023313725.1. Lineage (NCBI taxonomy): Eukaryota > Metazoa > Arthropoda > Chilopoda > Lithobiomorpha > Lithobiidae > Lithobius > Lithobius niger. The sequence continues at coordinate 54,563 of JAHWFP010188531.1, forward strand.
AAATTTTACTATCATAAACGTGAAAGGAACGATTTAGATCCCATGTGTAGACGATTTTACTCAATTTTACGACGGTTTATCACAGGTTTATATTTCCATTCGACTTTTTCTTCCCAATACATGGTATTGAACCTTCTGTCGTTTGGTTTAATAATAATAAAAATAATAATAAGCAATTTGCTGCCGGAACAACAGGTCGGGCAAGGATCGCGGGGATCGCTGACTGCCAGCCTAAAAACGGGCAGCATTTAAGATGCGTGTAAAAGAATAAAAAATAAATAAAAATGGAATGTGAAGGCGGCAAGGTGAAAACTAAAGCAAAATTGAAAAAAAAAAAAAAAAAAAAGCTAACCGTATAGCTAAAAAAAAACAATAATTCAAAAAATTCAAAAATAGCATGGCCAAAGGAAAGGTGGGAAAGAATTACGATAGGTGGGACAGGATCTCAACTGCCTATACCACCAAGGTTAGACCTGCCAGGGACACAAAAGGTCCCCGATGGTATCGCCAGTCGAGAGGAAAAGGTTTTTTTTTTAATCTTTAACAAGCACCAACTAATTTCTACGTGTTTGTTCCTAACGTAGCTTTCCAAAAGACTATAATCTTCGCAGCAGTTTCTCGCACGGGATAAATACTTGTTAATTCGGTGCTGTAACGCATAGCACCATTTTCAGAAGAAAAATAAAACGTTAAAAATTAGCGGGCAGAGGCCTTGTTGAAGCATATGAGCTCACGTGGTGGCAGCCATCTTGCCGAAGTTGTCTCCACGGAGCTTCAGCAAGATGGTTGTTTCCATAATATAGTTCGTTTGTTTCAACAAGAGCTCTGCCTGCTACAATTTAACGTTTAACGTTTTAACGCTGAAGATGGTGCTGTGCGTTATAGCACCGAATTAAGGGCGCGTTTACGCAGCGAATCACCTTTGCATTCTCGCAGCTAGAACTCAATAGCGATGGCAAAGGTGACATTGCCATGTTAACAATGCTAAATGGATTAGCTAAATCCGACATCGTTTGAGTAAATACTTGCAGTCTTATAATCCATGCCAATAATATAAAGAATTCCTCATGACGAAACAATTTTCCTAAACGTTATTTGCTGTTTTTGTTGCGAGGCGGCCGACATAAAACCGCCGCCATGTTGGAATTTGAGGTGATTTCTAGCTTCTAGCTGCGAGAATGCAAAAGCGAGTGGTTGCGTAAACGTGCCCTAACAAGTATTTATCCTGTGCGAGAAACTGCTACGAACATTATTGCGTTTTACCCTTACTGGGGTTTTTCTATGCGACACGAATTGGGCGCATTTTTAAGTTAAACAATTTTTTTCAATTAATACTCATTCACGTCACAGAAAACCGTAGGACGCAGGACCCTAGCTAGCCCAAGGCCAAACAACTGAACGCCGCCTCCCCCCCCCCCCCCCCAACTGCCTATTTCAAGAAAATAAGTAAAAATTTCACGAATGTTATATGCTTATAAAGTGAATGCTTATAAAAATAAAAATAAACATAAGTACTAATGGGATGAGAAACTGATTCTCTTGATTCTTTAATCTCGCCATGTGATTAAGCTATTTCACTATAACAAACACTTCAAAATGAAAAATTCAACCAGTTTCAAAACAAAATTAATTTTTTTTTCAATTTTCGAATTTTCGGGTATATAAGTCTCCCTTTAACACACTTTTCTTCACTCCCACTTTATATTAAGAAGCAAGACTTAAGTGCAGTGAAGTGCCTCTACATAAAGCTTTTTTCTTTATATTTCAGTTTTCGGTTATCTGATCATTAAACAAACAAAAAAAAGAACGAATAATCGGTTATTAAAACACCCAGAAATTGAGGAGTTGGCACTTATAATAATAATAATAATATTTGTTGCGTTAGAAACGGGTCTGGCAAGCACCGGGGGGATCACTAACACCCAGCCACAATTACATGTAAGTACAGTGTACAATATATGGCCAAGGACTAGTGATGGTAAGAGGTTTGGGGACACGAATGCCTTACCACCAAGGTTAGACCTGCCAGGGACTCAAAGGCCCCCGATGGCACTTAACCAAGTCCAAGCATGATGCGAACTTGTTTGCAACGCCATCCGTTGCACAACATATCTAAGCTTTAACACCCACTTCCGCGGTTACACCGGTTGGCAGAATTTCGGTGTGGAGCCCCCAGCAAGGCGGCGTCCTAAGCGGGTACCTTGCCCGCCTTACCCTTCCTACGGCCCTGGTAGGACGAAACCATTAGAAGCAGAATACGATTTCAGTATTGTAGGTGCGAAACGTGGCAGAAGCTAGCTCACATCACACAACAAGTCAGTACAAAAAACCTCATTGCCCAGCCCCTTCTTGTATCAACGTCGTCTCTAGTCGAGATTAGATCGTCGAGCCGTTGCCTATTTTGCTTCCAGTTGCTCACACTAACTTAGCTGAGCGAACTAGGCTAGTTCACTCACATTGGATGCAGCCTGTGGAATAATCTGAACGTTAAAGGGATATACCTCCCAGCGCCATTTTTCTCGATCCTCCACATCAAGTACGGCCGCAAAGGTCTATTTACTTACCGTTAGTCTTTCCCTTGCTAAAAATCCGTTTTAAAATGTGGCGTCTAGGAGATTTTCTGTTGAATATTACTAACTTTATTTATGTTCGTTCTGAACATAAATGATGCATCGCGCGCCTACAATGACCTTGGAAGTTTTATCTGTGAGTGCGCAGTATTAATTTTAATCGTTTGCTAATAATTACTAAGAGATCAAAAATCTAGAAGGCTAATGCAGTAAAAATTAAAATTAATTATTCCAATAGATCGCCGAAGCAAAATTATAAGATACTAGTCTAGAAAATTATAAATTGTGATTTTAAAATACAAGAATCATTCCGAGACACTAGCTACGTTTTTCGCTGCGAGGAACGAAGCTACCGTCTCAGTTGACCTTAGCTGTGGTAAATACGCGGATGTGATTGTCGCGTGGGTGTTGTGAGGCCGGCGGAAGGTTATAAGGCAGGCTGGATGTTGCTTTAAGTATAATCAAAAGCAATCCAGATCCCAGAGAAATCATTGAATTGGTATACGGGCCGTATACAGTGACTGATGGGCACCTTTTCGGTAACTAGAAAACAAGAAGGAATTGGGTCAGTTGACTGTGAACACTAATAACACAGTCTGGTGGCAAAATATCAAACCGAAAGCGATTATTTAATTCGTTCAGCTTTATTCTTTAATAGGGTAAAATGTATTGTAATATTCCGTGGTAGAGTGCTGCCTATTTGCATGAAGACGCTGACCTGACCTGTTATCAGAAAGGGGTCTCTGGCAAAGTCTCAGCCAAACCTAGGATCCTTCCGCAACCGTGGGATCTCTTCTGGCCTTCTCAAGGCAGCGGCTTGGCCCCTACTACAGTAAATCGGAAATTAGACAATTTAATTTGCGGTTATTTGGTGTGTATCATTACAGCCATTTGTGTATTTTTATTTATCCCTAACATTTACCCCTAACAATCGTAGGTTTCCAGGTTTGAATAATGGGGTTTCCCCCTCACCAGGGATTCCGAAAAGTTTTGTCTGCAGCGGTGAAATTTCTAAAAAATAAATTATTAAAAAAAAATTTTTGTAAAAAGAATTCTTAAAAAAATGTCGTTATCGTGGGATTATTTACACTGTTTGTTATTTTTAGCCAACTGGGGTATTCCCAATTTAGACCGGGGATGGGAAGTACAAGAAGTTATCCTAAGGGAATACGAAGTCAAACTACACCAAACACTGTCCAACGATCTTGGCATTTAAAGGGACACCCGGCCTGGCTTTTAACATTCCGCCTGCCTTATAACAGTTCGCGCTGTTCACCTTCTGCGCATCAAGGTCACCTTACGAACATAAAGGTCATCTGAGATATTAGCTGCGTTGAAGAACGTAGCTACTGTCTCATTTGCCATTGTGCCTAATAGACGAACCAGCATGAACGTATTAATCGTGTCGTCACAAACCGGAATGATTCTCGTATTTTAACATCACAATTTGTAATTTTTTAGGCTAGTGTCTTATAATTTTGCTTCGGTGATCTATTGGAATAATTAATTTTAATTTTTACCGCATTACGCTTTTAGATTTTTGGTCTCATGGTAATTATTAGCAAATTACTACATGCACACACAGAGATGAAACGTCATGATTATTGTAAGCGCGCAATGCATCATATATTTACGGGTCGTTCATAAATAAAGTTCCATTATATTCAACAAAAAATCTCCTAGACGCCACATTTAAAAAGGATTTTTAGCTAGGGAAAGACTAACGGTAAGGAAATAGAGCTTTCGGGCCGTACTTGACGTGGAGGATCGAGAAAAATGGCGCTGGGAGGTATATCCCTTTAACACAAAAATCACGGTGTTGCTGTCGATGCATTGAGCTTTAAGAAACCTTGCCCTATCCTTATTTGACAATTTCTGCATATTTTCGAGTCAAGGGTCACCAGGGCAAGATGGTTAGCACGACTATCTCATAGCCACAGACCCATGTTTAAGCCTGACCTCAACCTCCCAAGACATTTTCGGTAAAAGAAGGGCCCTGTAATACTTTTTGCTAGTAGCTACTGTGGCATGTGAAAAATCCTAGGAATTTCAGATCGGAGTTACCTAGAAAAATTGTCTCTCTCTCCTTCTGACACCATTGCTACGGCTGGAAGCGTGTCAAATCTTCAAAGTCAGGATCAAGGTTGAACCGGTTTATCTTTACGAGCATTAGTTTGTTTCAGGTTGACTGTTGCAGTGAACGTTCAGGCAGCACGAGCAAAAACTGGGTAACAACCACGGGCAAAACAAATCCCCGGGCGAAGCCGGGTACGACTGCTAGTAACATAATAAAAACAGTGCATTTCAGTCGTTGTTTTTTTTTTTATCGGGGGTGAGGGTGCTCAGTGGCTAGCACAACTGTCTCGTATGCCCCCCGTGCATTCAGGAAGTGAAGGACCCTACAAATTCGCTCGTGCTCATGTCCGTTGTGACGTGCAAAAGATCTTAGGTATTTCCTAGCCAAATCTTCCCTCTCCTTCACGAGATAACCTTAGCAGTTAAACAGGACTGTTGTTCTCCCATTTCCTGATTTTCCCGTTTTTCTTGTGTTTAAGGATGCCCTGAACCTCAGGCTAATAGTCGACGACGTAGAAGAACGGGCTGAACAGTGGAACTCCACCTTTAAAGATACGACATTTAAAGTAAGACTTAAAGCGGTTTGACCCAGAACTGTCCGTCACTGTAATTTTAGCACCGGAGCATTTCCCAACACGGGTGGAAGCTTCCGACTTTCTTTTAACCTGTCTTCTTTATATTTTTATTTATTTTTTTAATTTTGAACACTAATTGTTGACATCTGCCAAGGTTCCTGCTCCGATGTCCACGCGTGATGTCATCAAAAACAGGAAGTACACCTTAGTTACAAGTCTCCCGCTGCGACCCTCAGACAGAAATGGCTCTGTCCCACGACCCGTTCAGAAGACTGCGAAAAAAATCTCACGATCCTAACGGTTTGTAAAGTATATCCGGTCGTGCACGTATGAGAAATAAAAGCAGTTTTTCATCGCACATGAAAGTCGTTTACATTCCAAGGAGCATTAGTGCTTTACTGCTCTTTTTAATTGGGACGATTAAGTCATCCTATAAAACTTACTGCAGACCTACTTCCATTGTGAAGACCATCATTCTGCCAGAACGAGGGGTTTAATCACAGGTTTTTTTTTTTTTTTTTTTGTCGTTTGGTAAAGAAATTTTGGTAAAGAAAAACACATTTTGTGAAATATTTCGAATTGTGTTGCTGTAACGTTTCGTAAACGAGTGTGTTTTGCTTCCGGGAAAATTTAAACGAGAGTAGTGATAATATTGAGCTTTAAATATTGCAGAGGATGCTAAAAATAAATAAAATCTGAGTCTGAGAAAAATGACGTAAAGCTTGATCAAAAAATAACTGAAATGAGAGAAACAAGAAGACGTAGTTTTATTATTAAAAGAGCAAATAAGTCTTACAGGTATCGGTTTTATAATCAACAAACAAAACAAAAAACAAGTTTATTGCACAATTTAGTTATTTTTTAAGTGCACAAAGCCACCAAGGATTGGATAGGTTGGATAAAGTTAGTGTATGGATTATTCGGAATATGTGGAATATTCGGAAAAATACTTGATGGCGCCAGGCATGTAATGTACTGTACATATGTTTTTTTCTTTTTTTTTTTTTTTTCTTTTTGTGTAATTTACGTTAGTGAAGAGGTACACTTTTTAAGCAATCTTCAGATATTAGGTATGCCCAAAACGACGTAATAATTTTTCTCGAAGCCGCGGACTGATCAGAAATCAAAGACTCCTCTAGAAACGTCCTATAGCTGCTATTGGGGCTGAACTGTTAATTATCTCTCTAGAGCGTTTGCATAGGAAATTTTTGTTGTCTCAGACGCTTTGATGCAGTTCACTCCAGCCATGCAGTCAAGGTCATGGAGCCAAGGTCATGCAGATGGTCATGCAGCCAAGGTCGACTGAGAGTAGTAAGTTTTATCTCAGTCGGTCCTCAGACTCAGCACAATCATGACGTGCAACAAATACCATGAAACGTAAATGCCACGGTTAACATAACAGTGGGAAACAGGGCGGGTTCGAGAAATGTTAAATAAATACGAATGCAAACCAAATTTACGTTGCCTATTGGACTTAAACGTCGGACTGCTTGAGCAGGGAATTGAACCCACGACCTTTGAACTAAAGGCTAAGTCCTACCGCTATTTCCTACCTCTAAGGTCATGGGATCACTGGCCCGCTCAGGCGGTCTGACATTTAAGTCCAAAAGGCAACGTAAATAGATTTGCATCCTTATTTATGTAACACTTCTCGTGCCAATTCGGCTTTCCGTCTGTTTATCCCTGATTTAACACTTTATCGTGTGTTCCCATTCGGTTTCACTTGGTGTGTGGCGCACAAACAATCGTCCCTCAAGTAGCAATTGGAAAGTATATGTTTGTATGTGTGTGTGTGTGCGTGTGAAATGATACCTACGGACGTTTCCTTTTAGGGGCCGGTCATTATTTATGGCCGGAGGGTGTCCGGAGGAAATAAAAATGTGACCACCAAATTTTCGATAACCCCCCCCCCCTCCCCTTCGAGACCCTGGAAGAAATCTTGATCCAAGATCCAAAAATAATGTGACCCCCTCCCCACCTAAAAAAAATGAATGCGCTTTTCGTGAGCGTATTGAGACTGTCTGCAGATGATTGCTGCAGCCAAGATTAGTGCTGTAGCCAAATTAAGTAGGTAGCTCTCCACACCGAGTTACCATTAGTTGTGAGGAAACGTGTCTCGTTTTTAACGAAAAGACATGTTGGGTTAGAAATGCTCTATAAAGTGTTACTTGCACCCATGTCTTATCAAGATTCATACAATAAGTATGATAAACACAGTTTGCTTGTACGCCCACATCCGTAACATAGTCAGAAGAAGCCAAGAAACAAAGTGCCCAGCCTTTTCGACAAAGTTCCTTGTTAAAACTATACTTGCATTATTGGTACTGATAGTTTCAAAACCTTGTAAACACTCTCATCACGAGGTCTGGGGAATTTCCTCTCCCCCCCTCCCCCCTCCAGAAGCTGAGGCGTTTTTTAGAAATTTTGACTGCTGAAAGTGCCATTTTTGAGGTCCAAAAAT
>JAHWFP010188531.1:62344-122709 GCA_023313725.1 Lithobius niger
TAAATAATGACCGGTCCCTTAGGCCGTATCTGTACGGCTTAGCAGTTGGACTTCGGCCTTTGGTTTCAAAGATCGTGGGTTCAATTCCTCACTCTGGCAGTCTGCCACTTAAGTCCAAAACGCAACGGAAAAGGTTTGCATCCGTATTTGTTTAACAAAAATGGGCTGAGTAGAAAGGAAAGGTGATGATGCAGGATAAAGGTGCCGATTCATCGAATGACAGGCTCCAGTATCTAGCGCCATCTACCGTTATTTAGTTCTATGTAGCACTTGACTTCAACAAGCGAAGGGATGAACAAAGAAATTTCTTTTTACACAACAAACTAGCCACATGCCTCCTTAAGTATTGAGTGTAAAGTTGGTGCATCCACGTGCACCAGGTCTCAATCGGTCAAGGTTACGATATCACTGTCACTATAGAAGGCGCCCATCCAGCGGTTCAAAATCTGCGTTTCAAAACGATTGATATATAGAAAAAAAAGTGTCCGTGATTACGTTAGTCTTAACTTTACCGTTGCTCTCTGGTGCACGTGGATCCACCAACTCTACACTCAATAATTCAGGAGGCACGTGGCTTGTTTGTTTCATAAAAATAAATTTATTTGTGTGTTCCTTTTGCACGTTGAAAGTAAGGGCTAGACAGAACTAGATATCGGTAAATGGCTACAGATGCTGCTGCCTGTTATTTGGTGGCAATTCCCCTTTAAGCGACTTTTTTTTTTCATTACACGATACTTGTTCTTATTTTTAAAATCTTAAGATGCACATTTGAAGTGTAAGTTAAGACAAAGGGAAGGGGGGGGGGCTCGTAACAGAATTCTTTATAATTATATACGTGCTTTCTTTCTCCAACAACAAATGATGCATGAAGAAACGAGTAGTAAAGGTCGGCAGTGTTCGCTTTTTTTTCATGAACATGTGAAAGTGTGTAACACACCTCTTACTTCGGCCTTGATTTGTGCAGTAAGCTGCCTCAACCCCATTCAAACAGACGTTTCTTTCACTGATGAACGATGAGCACTTTATGAGGAGAAAGTAAATGAGTTATTTTGTTGGTTCAACCTCTTCACCATCACGTATTCCTCCTCCCATTTCAACCTTCTTCTTTGGCCCACTGGCCTCATGGCTTTTTAGCTCAACGTTATTAGGCCTTAACAATACAATTCTGCAGGCCATTAAGGGTAACTTAATCCCTTAACTTCTGCTGGCCGTAACAAAAGATGAACACACTTTTACGTAGAAAAAGTATAAAATGGTAAACAATAATGTGTTTATAAACAGGACAGATAGCCAATTGGGTTCGATAAGTGTTAAATAAATACGGATGCAAACCTATTTACGTTGCCTTTTGGACTTAAATGTCAGACTACCTGAGTGGGGAATCAAACTCACGACCTTTGAAACCAAATGCCGGAGTCCTACCACTCAGCCATAGTGGCAGTCTGGCATTTAAGTCCAAACGGTAACATAAATAGGTTTGCATCCGTATTTATTTAACACTTATCGAGCCCAATTAGCTATATGTCCTGTTTATAACCTTATTTCACGCTTAAATGTGTTCCTTTCTGTTCACTTGGTGTGTGATGCGCAGACAGGCATCCCACCAGTGTAGATTGGAAAGTGTATGATTATATATATATGTGTGCGTGTTAAATGCTTCTTATGGACGTTTCCTTTTGGCCATGTCAGTATGGCTGAGTGGTAGGACTTTGGTTTCAAAGGTCGTGGGTTCGATTCCCCACTCAGGCAGTCTGACATTTAAGTCCAAAAGGCAACGTAAATAAATTTGCATCCGTATTTATTTAATAATGTGTTTTACGGCCCATTTCTCCCGCCCCCCCCCCCCTCTTCTTTTTCTCTATTAATTTCTTAGGACATTACTCATATGAAGCAAACAAATGATGGCATAGATAAACCGGTTCAAATAAACCAAACTAGACCTTCTAGAAGGGACCAGAGTGCGTCCGTAACAAGCTAAATAAATACTGCCCTATATATAACACCCTATATTTCCGTACAGTTTCCTATATTTATAATTTGTTTGCTCTTCCCAGACTCATCCGATTAGTAATACCGTAAATCTCGGACAGTAAGTCATGGGCTTATTCTCGAATTTAAGAACTAAAGAAGGAGCTAATGCAATTAGAGAAGCTTGCAGCCGTAAGGGCACAAAAAAAGGATGATTGAAAGTAAAAAAGGAAATTGATCGACAGTGTGACTGATATTGGTTGTTCAGCAACAAAGCTGACAAGAAAAATAAGCATTGGCTATTTTTCTGACTAATAAACGTTTAATCCTCAATAAAAATTCCTATACTTTCCTATAATTTTACAATAAAATTCGTGCATTTCTCCTATGTTTTGGACGAAATTTTTACAAATCCTATAATGTTAGACATGAATGTTAGTGGTCAAACTGTGAATGCTGCCTACGGCTGTTTCGTTTTCGGCCGTGCCAGTATGGCTGAGCGATAGGAATTCGGCATTTGGTCTCAAAGGTCGAGGGTTCAAATCCAGCTCCGGCAGTCTGATAGGCATTCCAAAAAGCAACGGAAACAGGTTTTCATCTGTATTTATCTATCACTTATCGAGCCGATTTATTCGTAATAGGTTAAATATGGGTCGCGACCCCATGCGGCTAAATATCGAACGACTGGTCGTAACTATTTTCTGGGATAGCCAACGGTAACAGTACGCTGAATATGTGTTAACTCATCAGATATGTGCGAAAAATTACTACTTGGAATTTGGTAAACAACTCTGATCTCGCGATAAATTAGTACAAATTAATCATTTCCATTTATGCAGTACCATTTTTTGTTTAAACTTTCCATCTCTAGGTAATCGGTAAACGGTTAAAATTTAGAATGTTCCATGACACAGCACCCACTCTTATCTAATTTTAATTCAGTATTGCATGTTAATGTAAGAACTGGGATTTTTCAACCATGAAAATTCAGCTGCGTTCTTAACTTTTAACCGATTTGAAGGAAATTTGTATTTTATTTATTGGTAAGGTGTTTAGTATCAAATTTCATGAAAATCAGTTGAACCGTTCTCAGTTGCTCACTGAAGGACATACGAAAGGACAGAATAACTTTGGTAGGGGGCTTATTTTTTGCGAAACGTTCTGAGAAATGTAATTATTTTGTCCTATGATGTGTTTGTTTTCTTTTTATTTTTAGGCTTCATAAAAAAAAACCTAAAAATTTAATTAAAAAAGCCCAAAAACTTAATAAAAATCTTTTATGAAAATCCTACTGTGGACTGAATTTACAAGATGGCATTACTAATAATCAACATTAACGGGTTAGGTGGTCTAATGGTCAGCACTACCATCTCATGTGCCAGAGGTCGCAAGTTCGAGCCTGACTCAGCCAACCTTGGCATTTTCGGGAGTATAATGACCCTGAGCTGCCATGTGCTCATGTCGACTGATCCAAAGGAATCTGAAAAATTTCTGATCAGAACTACCTAGCGAAATTGTCTCTCTTGCCTTTCAGCGCTATGGCTTCGGCTGGGGGCTCGTCATCAACTTATTGATCAATATTTCTGGAAATTATTTCAAATTCTATTTTCATTTTCAAACCATCAAGAACCCAGTTGTACTGATTCATGCATGGGTTTTCATTCTTAACATCGCAAGGGAAGAGACGCCAGTCAGGCCGTAAGAGACAGCGATGTGGGCCTCGACAGATTTTTAGTTACGTTATTGATTTACCTTTAACTAAAGCATAAAAAATCTCAACAATGCAAGGTGTAAAAAATTAAATCGCTTCGTCTGCACAAACTCCAGGGGTGGAGAGGGGGGATCACTAATACAAACACTGATTAGTTCTTAGTCGCTTCTTCAGGGACTATTTTTAAGAGAATCAAAGTATCATTTCGACCTGTTTGTTTTATAGTTTTTAGGTGGTATTTTTTTATGATTGTTAATTTTGTTGAGCCTTAAGTCATCTGAAGAAAACTAATGCTAGTAGAGATGAACATTCCCCCCCCCCCAATTTTGAACTTTACTGGACGTTTTAGAAGTAGAAAAAGTCCAGTAAACGTTGCGGTTGGGAGGGGGGGGGGGAATAGGCAAATCCGGGGATTCAAACAGAGTTTAGAAATAAGCTTTGTCACCACCTCCCCCCCCTCCCCAACACCGTGCAAGCTGGTAGTCAATGGGCTAAAATCGCCATCTTCTTAGCAAATACAATTTAATAATTGCAAAGAAAAAATACTAAAGCGGCATAAAAACGTAGGTAAAGCTTCAATCCTAAAAATTTGAAGTCGAAAAGCAACAAGAAAAAGCCATAGTGTTCTCAGACAACATTAGCTAAACCAATTATTTCTTCAATGAAAAAAAAACAGAATCAAACCTGTTTATCGTCAGACAGTGATCTAGACACACGCTAGTGTGTCGCGCCAAGTTAGGCAATAAACATCACAACAAACATCACATCACATCAATTCAATTGTCGAGGTTGTAAACCATTGTAGCGCGACGCCATAGTGTCAATGTCTTATATCCCGAAGCATAGTTTGGCACATTTCAGGTACTTCGGGAAAAAATAATAATGCGGTACAAAAGCTTAAATTGTGGTGAAATCGAGAGCAATGACCCACCTGACAAAATTTAACTCGTGTAGAAGTGAGAATGGTTCGACCTCTAGGCCAAAGGTAGTAGCAAAGTGTTGAAAACAAATTTCTTGTTGACGTAGCACTTTATCAGACTTATGCACGGTAGTGAAGTTGAGCCTAATACACAATTAAAAAAAAAGGAGCGATATCATATCAAAAACCAAACTGGTAAAAGGAGCCGCCAAGTTCCGAATGGTTCGGCCTTTCAAAGGAGTGATATGAAAACAGACCAAAACATTCGCCTACTTTATCGCACCGAATAACAATTTGGACGTTAAATAAAAACGTGAACATTGCTATCGAAAGTAGCAATGTTCTAGTTTTCATTTAATCTTCGAACTATTAAACGGTGCGATTAACTTGGCGAATGTTTTGGTGTGTCGATATCACTCCTTTGAACGGCCGAACCATTCGGAACTTGGCGGCTCCTTTTACCAGTTTTGGTTTTTCATATGATAGAATCTACTTTGAAATAAATCTTCATTTTTCTCAGTATTTCAGTGGGTTCTGTTATTTGATAAAAGTTTTTAGCGTAACTTGTCGGGTGCACGGATTTCGTATTCAGAAAAAGTTACCTAAATAAGAGTATAAATAACACTCCTCCCCACTAGATTGTAACAGTTCCGATTTTATTCACCCTAGAAATAGTAAGCACTTCTTTTATAGGATGGTAGGCATTCTCAACTGCAGAGCACTGTCAGTTCGAGTCCTGAGGTTTTGTTGTTTTTACTTTAGGGAGTCAAACCCAAACTTGGTTTTCTGCGCGACTCTTAACGACGAGAGAAATCCAAGCTGGCGAAACCTACCGGGAATCTATCAGAAATCCAAGCGGAATACCAAGAATCTATCTGCAATCAATAGTTAACGTAAAAACAAGTATAGGTTATCGCCTTATTCCCGAGTGCTGAGAACTAACAATGCGATAACTTATTTATCTACCGATGTCCGCATCTCTCCCCGATAATGAAGAAGCACGCGACTCCAATAATGATGTAGTTCAATGAATAGTCCAACAATGCAAGGCGGAAAGGAAAAACACGTTTACTTTTGCGTATAGTGTTCTATTATGTCTTCGGATTTGATATTCGAGGATTTGTTTGATTGTCGTTGATGGAGATATTTCGAAAGAGATCACGTAATATACTGTTGGAGATGGTTGTGTCGGAAGTCGGTGCGCAAGGGTGCCGGTACATTGGGGCTATTGGGTTTGCATCCTACCCCCCCCCTCCCCCTTTTCTTTGCCTTCTTGCCCTTGTGGTAGACAGAATCATGAAGAAAATCCATAAAAAAAACGTTTAAACAAAGGCTTTTTCATGTTCCGTAACAGTGATTAGGACAAAATAAGGCATGTCCCCAAAAAAAAGGAACTCAGAAAAAGGGACTCAATTGCTCACTCAGGAATTGAAAGGTAGACGAAGACGCCATATTAATTATTTGGGAATGACCGAACATCCATACAGTTCATGATTAAACTTAAAAATTCTGTGCCTCATTTTTCATGATTCACGGGCTTTTTCCTTACTTTTTCTAACTTACAACATTTTTAACTATGCATGATCAGATTCTTTAAAATAATTTAAGCAACACAGTTTTTAATGATGCGAACAGTAATCATTTTATTGAACAGTAAAGTTAAAGCTGACAGTTCTGACATAAGTCCGTCAAACACAAGCAAACATCAAATCCTCATTTTAAACAACACATACAACGTTTAAAATAAGGCACCATTCATTCTGTTATTTACAGTACGTATTTTTTAAGTACAATGTCACAGTATTGTGGATGCATTGTTGGTTAAGTGGCAACAACAGCATGCACTGTTAGCTCTCTTCAGTTTTATTCCATACGTATTCTTTCATTTTTATTGTTCTCACTCGTTAACTGTTACTCGTGGCCTGTTACTGGGAGTTACGAGTCGGCTGAACAATAGGCAGTGATATGCTACTAGACATATCTAAACAAAGGGGTGACCTTGAATATTGCATCTAAGTCTTAGCGGAAAAGATCTTTTTAAAAGATCGACGCTTGGTGATTTAGAGCCACGACCGGCTAATGGTGTGAAATTTGTCTTCTACGTTAAAACTTCGAAAGTAAACTTACCAACAAATTCACACACAAAAAAAAAAAAGACATCAACACGGAAGATTTAAAGATTAAATATTTTTTTTTGCTAAAGCATTGTTCCTCATCCAGTCCTCGTTCTTCTCCTCTGTTCATTTTCCAATGTACAATATTGGATGTTGAATTTTGAACACTTCAAATGTTGTACTGAAATCTGCATGTGAATTAATCGTTCCTGGTAGATGCCAATGTTTGTGCAAACATATATATTTCCATTGTTGAAATAGAATAACGTTGCATTGTTGGAGCACGTTTTTAAGCTCTAGACAGTTCGAATGAGGCGAATTTATCACGTCACAATGCTAAATTGTAACAATGGAGTTTTCGTCCAGGAAAATGTGCTGCATCAATGCTTGTGTGGTAAAAAAGTGTTCAAAATTCATTGTTCAATACTGTACATTACCAAAACTCTGAACAGAATAACCCCAATTTGAGCAAAGACGTTACGTCAGGGTACCGCTCTTCGTCCAACGATTATGCAACTGGCAACGTTGAAGCCATTCTTATATACATTTCATCGAAATTCGTATTTTACGGCCGCGCAGTTCAGGGTCTTTCGGTCACCCCAAACCGAGAGTTAACCCTATCGTAAACATTGGCAGATCCCCCACATTCCGTGAAATCTTCGGCGTGGACGCAGACCAAGTTGCTCTGGTCGAATGTCGTTTGATTGCCACAGGCGAAGCTGTAGATGGCTGTGTCAATGACGGCATTGTTGTCATCCAAGATGGGTAAGCAGACGTGAAAGATGCGGCAGTCGTTGTCTACGTCGGCGTAGTAACCGTAGATGCGATTGGCGCAACTAAAGGTGCTTTTGATTGGTCCAATGATGAGGTCGACTCCGTCTGGCAAGATGTACGTCTGGGCTTGACGTTTTTCTCGAGGTAGCTGAAATTACAAATATAGGCATGATAAGAAGCGTGCAAGTGATAACTCGACAAGAATATGATAAAAATAGATTAAGGGGGTATGACAACCCCTAAATAAGTAAGAGTATTATAAACAGGACAGAAAGTCAATTAGGCTCGATAAGTGTTAAATATGTCAGTATGGCCATGTCAGTACGGCTGAGCGGTTAGGACTCCGGCCTTTGATTTCAAAGGTCGTGGGTTCGATTCCCCGCTCAGGCAGTCTGACATTTAAATACAAAAGGCAACGTAAATAGTTGGCCATGTCAGTATGGCTGAGCGGTTAGGACTCCGGGCTTTGATTTCAAAGGTCGTGGGCTCGATTCCCCGCTCAGGCAGTCTAACATTTAAGTCCAAAAGGCAACGTAAATAGTTGACCATGTCAGTATGGCTGAGCGGTTAGGACTTCGGCCTTTGATTTCATAGGCCGTGGGTTCGATTCCCCGTTCCAGGCAGTCTGACATTTAAGTCCAAAAGGCAACATAAATAGGTTTGCATCCGTATTTATTTAAAGTATGAGTATTGCTCTTTATTCAGGGTTCGTACACGGCCTTGAATTCCTTGAAAAGTCTTAATTTTGAAAACCGTAAATTCAAGGCTTGAAAACTCTTGCAAATTGGAATTTTAGTTGTCGGAGCCTTGAAATAGCCCTGAATTTTGTGAGCGCACTTTGTTTGGAATGAGGTTAGTGCCATAACAGCGTACTAATTTAGTTATAAAATTTAATAAATGAATAGAACTAATTTAATTTATCAGCCAGATCCATTTCTTCTGTGGACAATGTTTCCCTCGCATTGGACTGAAGACAGAAAGAGAGAGATGCAGTGCGGTGCAAACAATTTTTGCCACGAGAAGCAAATGAGCAAGCCCACTGGCTGTTAGTTTCTGTATTCCTCCGACCTCCTTGTCCATTGGTGGGGAGGGGGGGGGCTTAATGTTCGCCATTGTTTACAACGGTTTAACTTCCTACATTCCTACTGCAAACTAAGAGCACAAAGGTGTCAACGTTCACATCTGACAAAATATGGAATTTAAAAGGTAATTTAGAAAGTCTACTTTGCAAAGAACCTTGAAATTGGTTGTAAGTTAACCTTGAAAAAGCATTGAACTACGGTATGTACGAACCCTGTTTATTTCAAACCGAGTATTATTTCTTAAGCAGCCAACTCGTCCAGAATTTGAATACAGGCTCTCAAACATCAACATTAAAAAAAACCTATTTGTGTTAAAACAATTTAAAAACTTCAAATATTAGCCTTAGCTCTTCATCGCTTAGCAACGTGTGAACAAAAGAATTAAAAACTTTGAATGTTCTTACCTCGCTTGCTACGGCAACGGCTACGCAAAGTAGAGCTGAAAGCCAAAAAAATATATGTATCAGCAAACTGTACACCAAAATTTACAAAAATTCCATAGTTTGTTTGTACATACGTTTGTTTCTTTCCTAATGGTTGGATTCAATACGAGTATAATTTTGTTCGTATTTATTAAACAGGATAGAAAGCCAAATGGGCTCGAGAATAGTGAAATAGATACGAATGCAAACCTATTTACGTTGCTTTTTGGACTTAAATGTCAGACTGCCTGAGCGGGGTATTGAACCCACGGCCTTTATTTGAAACCAAATGACGAAGTCCTACCGCTGAGCCGTACTGACACGGCCTACCAGTATGGCCGTGTCAGTATGGCACAGCGGTAGGACTTCTGCATTTGGTTTCAAAGGTGGTGGATTCAATTCCCCGCTCATGCATTCTGACATTTAAGTCCAAAAGGCAAAGTAAATTGGTTTGCATCCGTATTTATTTGTTTGTATGTGTCATATTACGTAAGTGTTCTTAAAACATACGTATACACACAACTTTCACAAAAGAATAATCGTATTAGTTTAATCAACGTTGCTAATACGCTAATTAAATAGACATGAAAAGCTGTAAATAATATTTTAAAAAATTGAAAATAAGCCATCAACAAAAATCATACACTAGAATGACGTAGTTCAGTCAGCCACCTTTATGCAACTTTTGTTTCATTCAAGTGACGTGACACGGAATCGAACCCGCGAACCATTCCATAAGCAGATCACTGCCATAGCACCTTTACCGATATGGCCACTTGTTCACCGGCCATACGGTAAAGACGGTGTGGCAGTGATCTAGCGACAGATGGTTCGCCGGTTCGATTCCGAGTCACGCTACGTGACTGAAACGTAAGTGCATAACGGTGACTTACTGGACTACGTTATTGCAGTGTATGGGTGGCCGCACACCAAATTAGACGGTTAGTCGCACGACAAAACATTTTGTCGTAACCTGTTTCAACGTGCTGCAGACGTCTCCAAAACCACAGCCATGAGTTGAGCGCCACACACCGGATGAGATACTGTCGCGAGACGTATTTAGGCGTATTTAGGCATATCACGACAACAAAACATAGCTCCTTGTTGTTACGTTTGGTGGGGTCTCTCCACCAGATGCGACGTTTTGTCTCGCAACGTTTCGTCACGATACATTTGTCTAATTTGGTGTGCTGTCACCTTTAGATTTTCCCTGATGGCCTATTTTGAATTTACTAATATGCTAACGACATCTATAACTGTAGTGTTAGAAATGTAATGAGGTTCTTATTGTGGTAACCTTTGCACCTGTCATTCCATGTAATCCGTTATTACGATGCGTGCCATCGATTTTTTGTTTGTTTGTTTTTGTCATCGAAATCTTACTCTCTTAATCTTAGTTTCGCAGCAGAGACCGAGAAATCCCAAGCGCCCACTCTGTGTTAAGAAGACTTTTAAAAAACAGTTCATTACTAAATTTTATTTATTAGATTTTCTGCCAACAATTACACCATCCAGATACAATGGAATTCTGGAATTCTCTACCCGAAGAGGTGGTCACGTGTTGTTCTGTAGAGGCATTCCGGAAACGTTTAACCCGCATAAATCTCCAGAAATTCATGCAACGTTCCTACCCCTAAACTTGACATGAGACTCTCTATCCCACATGTCTTTATAGTCCTTGACCTACCCTCCAATCGGGGTGAACTTTGAATTTTTCCTTCTTAATTTTTTTTTTAGATTTGCAGGCTGTCAGTGATCTCCCGATCCTTGCTCGACCATTTGCAATTGCAAAAAATGTTTTTTTTACAAGACTTGTGTCTTAAAGTGGCACTATCACCGATTCAATCTAGCTCATCTAGCGCTATCTAGCACTTGCTTGCATCAAGCGAAGGAATACACAATGTCATTTCTTTTTTTGCGAAACAAACAAGCGAAGAGAGACTTGTTAATTATTGAGTGAAAATTTGGTACGTCTTCGTGCACCTGGGAGCAATCTCAACAGGCTAACAATATCACTGATGATTGATGGCGCCAGGGTATTTGCGAAGGGTTTTCAATCAGTGATAGTGCAACTTTAATGGTGCAATTGTTGGCAGATGCGCATGTAAATGAAATTTAGTAATAAACTGTTCTTTAAGTCTAATTTAACGCAGAATGGTGCGTGGGAGGAGGGAGAGGGGTCACACACTGCCTCTTCTACAAAAGTCATGTTTTTTTCTGACGTTAGTGGGTCAAGTAAATTTGATGGCTCAAGCCAGCGCTGTTTGAAACCTAAAGCAAAACGAAGCGACTTTGTCTGGTTGGTGGAACCAGAACTGCCATGCATCTCCTGGCAAACCGGAAACTAACCGGAAGAAGAAAAAAAAACAGTGAATCCTAAAGGGGTGATCAGGAAGTACTTGAAACTGCAGTCAAATTTATGTTTCGAAAAAGACTATTTACAAAATAGATTTAAAGGGTGATTTAAAATTATCTATGTGTTTAAAAGGAAAATATTTTCGCATATGTGATAACAGCAGTCAACATACCCAGGCTTTAAAAACATACCGCAGCTACAGAATGAGTAGTAGCATGGAGAGACAGACACGGAGAACATCATCACGACCTAAAAACAGTTTACTGCTGTCAAGAATACGTGGATAACTTTGTGTTTTACAAGGTGACCCTTTTAAAACTTCGCGAGCATGACCGCCTTAACAATCGGTCTTTGTTTATTGGCCGTGCCCTTTTCTGTTCTGATATCATTTGCTTTTTCTTTAGGCGGACTATTAGTGATCATTGATCCTTGTCCTTTCTTCGCAACGAAATATTTATTTTTATTTTTTAACGTGACGATCTACTTACGTTAACAGTTTTAAACTCTTTACATTTTTTACGTATTTTATTCATTGTTTTGTTTTTTGACAAATGGCCATCCACTCTTCTCCTTCTTTTCCATTCGACTGGCGATACCGTCGGTGACCTTTGTGTCCCTGGCAGGTATAACCTTGGTGGTAAGGCAGTTGAGATCCTAACCCACCTTTCCTAATTTGATCCCACCTTTCCATTGGTCATGCAATTTTTAAAAATTAATTTTTACCTATACGCAAGCTTTTTAAATTTTATCTTGTATTAGTTTTTACTTTCCCCCTTCGCATTCCCTATCTTTCAAGGTTTTTTTTTTTAGTTTTTATTTACACACATTTTAAATGCAGCCCCTATTAAGGCTGGCAGTCAGCGATCCCCAGGTTCCTGTGTGGTGCAGTGGCTACCCGGACCACTGCACTGTGACTGAGGTTGGCGCTAATGACCAAGCTGTCGACGCGTCATTAAGCCTCAATGGCCCCCCCCCCCCGAGATCCTGGCCAGACCTGTTGCTCCGGCAACAAAATGATTATTATTATGATCCTATGACGATGTACTGAAACTGAGATAGACTTTAGCCTTGAAGTATTTAAATTTTAAATAAACAAGCATTATCTGCGAATCATGTTCCAAAGCAGCTGGACGAATAGAGAATGAAAAATATAAAAAATAAACTCCTTTCAAGCATTTCAGGGATGCTACGTAAGTGATGGAAAGATGGATAAGATGGATAAAGTTACAAAATCCAAAATTGGTAAAAGGGACCGCTAAGTTCCGAATGGTTCGGCCCTTCAAAGGAGTGATATCAACACGCCAAAACATTCGCCAGGTTAATTGCACCGTCTAATAGTTTGAAGGTTAAATGAAAACTAGAACATTGCTAATTTTGGAGCAATGTTCAAGTTTTTATTTAACCTTCGAAGTCGGTGCGATTAACTTGGCGAATGTTTTGGTGTGTTGATATGAGTCCTTTGAAGGGCCGAACCATTCGGGACTTGGCAGTATCTTTTACCAGTTTTTGTTTTCTATTACGATAACACTTCTTTCTTTTTTTTAATTGCGTATTAGACTCAACTCAACTAACCTGCAAATATGTAATAAAGTGCCACGTCAACAATAGCTTGAGTGGCTATTTTGCCAATATTTTAATTTCGTATCACTCCTCTGAGAGGCCGAACCATTCTCAACTTAGTCGCCTCTTTATCAGTTTTTGGTTTTGTTCTAAAATTATTCTAAATGTATAGATATAACTTTAACACAGTTTGTGTGCACAGTTTAATGCTTTTAAAACGTACTTACCAACAATTGAAACCTTCATGGTTAAAGATAGTTAACGACGGCGACGGGAGTTCTGGAAAAAAAGAAATTACGCAAATATGAGTGGAATTTCATTATCAACATCCGCACGTTGCATCAAGGTGAATATCGAGGCAATTTAAATCAGGTGGAAAACATCCACCCTCAGCACCTGACAGCTCTAATCTTGCATATTCGCACGGCTTTCTCCGTGAATTACGAGCCAAGGGTCAGCGCTTGACCATGAAGCTTTTAGTGCGTCTCGGCCGTGAATGGGGGCGCCACTGACCAGAGAGAGCTTCGAGCAATGGCCACGTAGCACGTCCAATTAACGGCGGAACACTTTCTATTTCTTTATATATTTAGGTACGACTAAAGTTACGCTTTCTACAGATTTATGTAATAAGGAACAGTAGAATGGCTGTATTTTTTTGACGAAGTATGAAGTATTTATTCATAACAAATGAATGACACGAAGTTCTCAATAAAGTCGTTTTTGTCAGTAGACAGTAAGTAAAATCTTTAAAGATAAAGAGTAGTAGACCGTTTAAAATTAAATTGACGAGTTGACTAGCAAAAACTGAAGCTGCCACCTTACAAACCTAACTGGAAGTAGAGTATGCTCTGGAAAGAGCGCAAAATAAATTGGTCCAAATTCTTCTTGACCACAGAGAACTGGAGCACTGGGTACTTGCGTATCCGCTTTCATAAGAAAGCCATTCGAAGAATATTAATTTTAAATACCAAAATTTTGTATCTGTTATTTTCGTATACGGCAAAGTTTAACGTTAAAGGCCGGTTGCCACCAAATTAGCATTGCAACAACTAGGTCTATCGAGTGCTCTCTGCAGGAAGCAAAGGGAAGCATATAGCAAAACTTTTAAACGCAACAAATAAGCCACATGACTCCTAAATTTATGAGTAAATATTTGGTACCCCCTCGTGCACCTGGAAAAAAAAGCTAGAAAGATTAACGATATTAGTGTCACTAGATGACCCCAGGGGATTTTCTTTATATTTTTCCGTGGCGCCATCTAGTGACATCAGTATCGTTAATTTTTGTAACTTGTTTCTAGGTGCACGAGGACGTACCAAATATTTACTCACTAATTTAGGAGTCACGTGGCTTGTTTGTTGCGGTTAAAAGTTTTGCTATGTGCTTCCCTTTGCTTCCTACGAGAGAGATCTCGATAGGCCTAGATGCTGCAATGCTAATTTGGTGGCAACCGGCCTTTAAGGTCGCGTGTACGGCTGTCGACCGGGAACTTAAACGTTGAACTTTACGTTTAGGAAAATTATGGACAGTTATAGGAGAATACACAATTTTGTTATTCAAAATTATAATATTCTTCCAAATTAGCCTTAAAAAAATATTCCAGGAGTTTCATAGCACAGTTAGCCTTCTTCGACATGTGAACGTTGAAGAAGGCTAATTCTGCCACGAAATTCCTGGATTATTTTTTCATTCCAGAGCGTCATTCCAGTACATGTCTAGTATTATAGCTGCTGGCTATTCGTGATGACTAGTTAGTTAATGCCAGGTTGTAAACCTAATGAGGTTTTCAACGAGAGTCGAGCGTGACAGTCTAACTGTGACTGAGGCAGCAATTCTAAACGAAAGAAAGATGGTTTGAAAATCTGTTATTACAAGTTCAGACGCTAAATGACAGTATAAATGCATAGCTAAAAGAAAAGGCCAATGTACACCTTGCAAATTCCAAGGCCTTTTTTTAATACTGAAACTCAAGAACAGTACGCAATTGATAAACCAAATTGAAAATTCTTATTTGTTGTTACACGGCCACTCTTATACGATAACACGATGATATAATTTTAGCTCCAGTTAGTTTATAATAATAAAATACAAATAAAAAATAGTAAAAGACCCACCACTTACGTCCAGCCTCCCGGCAAATAAGATCATTAAAAGAAAGCAAAAAGCAACCTGCAAAATCTAAACCCTTTTTTGGTTATCTTTATAATAATATCGGAGACCGGCTAAAAAGGAAAAGGAAAGCCTAAAGGAAAGCCTAAAGGAAAACCACTTCTCCCCTCCTCGCGCCCGCATTGAAAATGCACTTTCCCACTCTACCTGCAGCCAAAAAGGAGCCAGGCATGAGTGGTCGATCAATCTGACAAGTCTTCGGGAAGAGTGCCGGGAAAATGTCCCGGGAAATATGTCCCGAGAAATGTGACCGGCCCCGTGCAAAGCACGGGCTTCCTCCAGTAACAAATAAGCCGCAACAAATGCTGGCGAAGATTAACCTTATTCAACGCCACATTTAAACCCCTCCGCCGATGTGGCAGAGGCAACCACATCAGGAAGGGCATTCCGAACTGGTACAACACGACATGAAAAAAAAAATATTATTGATATCGAGACGACAACACTGATGAATAAGCTTGATGTTATGGCCTCAAGTCTTAGTAAAAGTTTGCTTAAAAAAAAGGAAACTCGACCGGTAGAAGATGGTGAAGAATTTTGTTGGTTAATATTAAATCCGCCTTTGGTCTACGAAGTTCCAGAGAATTCAGGCAAAGAATACAGACCAGGCTATGATTTTGTAAAGCGCCTTTGTTACGGATTCAACCTTGTCAACATCCTTTAAAAGATGAGGCGACCAGACCTGACTTGTAAGCGTATTTATACGCGTATGTTTCTATGATGTGAGAAAATATGAAAGAATTGATTTATTTGCAATAAGTAATGAATGGAGAAACACAACTGAACTAACTAAGAATTAAACAAATACGCATGCAAACCTATCATTGAA
The DNA here is from genome assembly GCA_023313725.1 of Lithobius niger. Lineage (NCBI taxonomy): Eukaryota > Metazoa > Arthropoda > Chilopoda > Lithobiomorpha > Lithobiidae > Lithobius > Lithobius niger. Next base: position 78,249 of record JAHWFP010188531.1, read on the forward strand.
CAGGTATAATGACGAAAAATAGCACGTGTCAGCATGAGTCAGGGATTTGAGCTCGAGTCATTGGATTAGGCTTCCAGTGCCTTAAGACCACTATATAACTCAACACTATCATAAACAGGATGGAAAGCCAAATGGGCTTGAGACTATTATTCAACACTATCATGATCGCGGCTCGATGTTTACAGTGTCGAGTTAGCAAAATAATTGGTATTGTGTAGTGGAGGACCAATATAAAAGCCGGGTTCAATTCCCGGAGTCATGATACATGTGAATTTTTTTGTCATTCTTGCTGCACACTTGTCATTCTTAGCTGATGGTACTTTTATAAACTCATCGAACAACTTGACGCTGAAGCCCCAACTCTTCAAGATAGTTCGCAAAAAGTCGGTGAACTTTTCAATACTTCAGCGTGAAGTCACCACTGAAGCGTCACACTCATCGACTCTAGGAGGCGGTTTTTGTGCTTAAAACACCGACCAAAGTTGCGGACCTGCAGTTGATCTCCGCTAGGATTTTTACACTGTGAAGACGATGTGTACTGACAGTGTGTACTGACAGTACACATCAATGTGTTCCTGCTCAACCTCCACACGAACTGTGCACAAAGAGTACACAATGTGTCTACTGGTAGTACACAAGCTGTGACGAGAATGTGTACTACCGCTGCACAGACTGTGTATGCCAGCACACAGTTCGTGTGGAGGCTGAGCAGGTACACATTGATGTCAGTACACTACCAGTACTATCAGTACACATCGTCTTCAGAGTGAATGAAAACGTAAATAAGAAATGGGGGACACTGTCGTCATACGGAGGGACCCCGCTAAGCTAAAAAGAGATAACAAATCAATCGTCTATAAGAAATAAATGTATTTATCGGCCGGTATATACATTAAAACTGCTTAGTAACGGGTCTTAAGAAAGCAAGCTTGGCTTGTGAGCATCTTGAGGGAACAGATAATTGAGCATCGTGAATGTGCATCATATTCCACCGTGACATGCGTCGAGCCCATTCATAAAAGTCTAAAGCTTGGCGTCACTTTCTGTCTAATCGGTTGGTGAGTTGTTCGGCGAGTTATGGAAGCGCTCATTGTTGGCTCCATCGTGTTTCTTTGTTTATTACTAATATTTAAAGCTTTTTTTTTTACAATAAGTTGAACAGCACCATTTTCGATTTCAATATTTTTTTTAATCAAGTTTACTAGGTATAAAGCTATCTGAAGCAATCTATTGCTCATAGATGAACCTGCTCAATTTTGCACCTATCTGGATGTTTTAGAACCGAAGGAACTCTAGGAAGGGATGGGAACCCCTCAGATTCGAACCGGAAAACCTCCGCTAATGATAGATTCCTAAATATTGTCCAGAATATGCATATATTGATCCTATTTACCTGCTATAAAAACATGATAGTCTCTCATACTACCTGCTGGAGTTTGAGAGATTCGCCTGTCTCTAGTACTCCAACTTACAGTACTAGATACAGGTGACTAGAAGGGGTCCAGTCACCAGTGACCAGTCGGTGACTTTTACAGGGTACCCTTTCCAGTCACCGACCCGATTATCTATTTCAGGCGACTGGGTGAGCTCTGCCACCGCTCAACCGTCATAACCATAAACTGCTTAAAATACTTAACACGACGCGTTACACACAGAAGTTAATCACAAGATGGTTTGGCCGAGATCTTAAGAATCTTTCAGAGTACCAAGACTCTTGGACAATAGACCACATGAATAACGTTACGAAGGAAGCTAAAAATATTCTACCAGCATAACTATTTGTTCTACAAATGAAATAAAATAAAATAAAAAGATTATCCCCATCTCCACACACACACAAAAAAAAACAACTGAAACGATTCCTTGGATATAACACTTTCTCTGTTTCCACCATCTTTAATAATTTGGGTGAAATTTTGGATTTTCGATGCAGTGGAAACAAGCGGAGTTATTAAAAATAAACACTCTCTCAAAAAGCTCTCTATACATATGAGAAATATTGCATCAAGCTTTAGGAGTTTGGAAAAAAATCTAAATCGAACACACCTAGCAGTAACACATTATCTGAAAACTGTGTTTTTACGTTTAGGAGGAATAGGAAGATTTAGGCCTAACTGGTTGTAAGACAGAGCGCATTCGCTCTTTCAGGGATGCTGGGCTGTGTTGAACCAGGTGTCCTAATTCCTGGTAATGTATTGACAGGAAGTGCCAGAATACATCCCAAAGCTGCTGAAGAAACATGGTAGCCTCGCACACTACCTGGATGACAGTGACGGTCAGTGACTTTTCCAGTATCCCTTTTCTGGTCACCAACCAGATCAGCTTCTTCAGGCAGCTGACTTAGCTCTGTTACCTCTCAGCCACCACGACCATAAATAGCATAAAAATTTGCAGACCCGGTTGTCGTTCGTTGCTTTTGTGTTTAGGAATACTCAGGAAGGCCAAAAATCGCATATACGCAAGTGTAAATCGTAGAAATTAGTTCTTAAGTGTATACATATACATACATAAATAATTTTCCTTAATATACATACATACATACTATAAATACTATACACGATACATACACTATACACCACCACTATAGAGAAGCGTCATGTGACGTCATTTTGGCTACGAGATATAATTTGGTGGGCATAGCTACAAGGGGCACTAGATTAAAATGTAAGGGGAAAAACGGCACTTCTAGTCAAGACAGTGCTTTGAGAGCGGATTTCTTAGGCTTAAAAGAACGTTGTTTTCTCCAACAACAAAAATCATGCGTTAGAGGCTTAAGAAATTCAGTCTAATAGCATTGGCTTCAGTAAGACGACCTTCCTTTTTCCCACCAGTGCACCTTGCAGCTAACGCAGTTACTGGCTCCACCATAGAGTTATACACAATAATACTACGTCGTGCACTGCCCTATACCATACTATACCATATATATAGAAGTCATATCGTAGAACAATAATTTGCGCCTGTATAATCACTGGAACTCGCGCTCAGTGCCTTTATTGTTAACTTGTCTCACGTTCGAAGTCATTATTTGTACCAATGAATTGTCCAGAGCAATCTGAGAAGCATTTTAGCATCGGTAAAAGTCTCGGTCATTACCGGAAGTTAGACTGGGATAGCAAAGACTAAAGAGCTTCTCTGTTCGCTCTGGACAACGTAGTGGTATAAATAATGACTTCGAACGTGAGACAATTTAACAATACAGACGTTCAGCGCGAGTTCTAATGATTATAATAGTGATTATAAAAAAAAAATGAATTGTTCTACGGCACGATTTCTGGTTGGTTTCACCCCTTTCATTTCATATATAGTGACGTCATATTGCTACAAGAGAGATACCTGCAAGGGGCACTAGATTGAAATGGTTGGTTAAACAACGGCACTTCTAGTCTAGCCAGTGCTTTGAGAGTGGATTTCGTAGGCTTAAAAAACCGTTGTTATCTCCAATTCCTTATACTGCTTAAGTTGTAATTGGAAAATAAAGACGCCACTTGCTTAAAAATGTCAGCAACTACCAACGAATCGACAAAAATCGCGCGTTTTAAGCCTAAGAAATGCAGTCTAATAACATTGGCTTCAGTAAGACGCTCTTCTTTTCCCCCACCAGTGCACCTTGCAGCTAACCCAGTAACTGGCTCCACCATAGAGTTACATATAATAACACTACGTCGTGTCACTGCCCTATAGCAACTGTATACGTACGGAGCGTGAGCTACGGACAACGAGCCCATGTGGGTCTAAAAATAGATTCTCTCACATCGATTCCCATAATCCACAAAATGGTATAATAAAATTAGTTCTCACCTATAGACGGAAGCGACCAGAGGACGGAAGCTACAAGTGATGTCGAAGCCACGCTGTGCCGAGTTTATATAGTGTCGGCGTTGGATGTTTTGAGTCGACCCCAAGGTCCCTGGATGTCACGTTGATCCAGACAATATATGGCACAGAATCTTCCTCCCCCACACACGTTGGGTTTCGCGGTCAACTTTCACTCTGCTGGGTCGAGGCTTCCCATTGGCTAAATTCTTGACCCTCAGCCTCCTTTTGCATATATAATGACACCTCGGGCGCTCGTTCCAGCACGTGCAAGCGAACGTTAAAGTGAAAGAACGTGGCGTCTGTCTTCTGCATGGATGTGTTCTGCCCAGTGGATTTGAATGTTGTTAAGGTCAGAAATGACTATTAAGTCAAAATTGAGTCGTAATTACCTTATTAGAATTTCTTCGTCTCTGACGGAAGAAAAGTAAAATAAAACTTTCAAGGATTGTTGTTGTCGTCCTACATTAATATTTGAATATATATGGTTTTAGCCTACTCCTGTCTTTTTTTTCGGGCCTGTTGCAGTGAGGTGATGGTTCTTAGCCAGGACGGAAAGCCAAATGGGCTCGCAAAGTGATAAATATATACAGATGCAAACCTATTTACGTTGCCTTTTGGACTTGAATGTCAGATTTCCTGAGCGGTTATTTAACCCACGACCTTTGAGACCAAAGGCCGACGTTCTACTACTCATCCGTAAGGCCGTGTCAGTATGGCTGAGTGGTAGGACTTCGGCCTTTGGGCTCAGAGGTCGTGGGTTCAATTCCCGCTTTCAAGCAGTCTGCCATTTAACTCCAAAAGGCAACGTAAATAGGTTTTCATATGTATTTATTTATGGTTTTTACTACACACCAGAATTTAAACTCAGTGAAAAAATATTGGTAAAAATGTAAACAATCAGCATCTTGATAAAATATCCGAAAAAAAAGAAATACCCAGAAAAAATTTCTTTAAAAATAAATTCACGCAATTCTTGAAGTGTAAGCCATACACACAAATCGCCGTAAAGTGCGGAAAAAAACAACAGCCAAAAAAAAAAAAAATAAAAAATAAAAAATACCACACATTGGAAATAGCTAAGATTTAGGGCGTAAGCCTTTGTTGTGAACTTATTTTTCTTTGTGGTAACATGACCGGAATTAACCCAACGAACTCCAGATACCAACCCCATCAAAATGCAGATTGTCTTTGTTGTGACCCAAAGTTCCTTGGTTCAAATCCGGGTCACGTCTTATCAATGAAATACGAGTCTGTATGAAGGCTTAGGAGTCTTGACGGGAGCATTATTATATTTAATGAATAATTTTACAATGTTGGACTACGGTGTTTTCTTTATTTTATCTTTGACTGAATTCTGTAAGCAGGTTTGAGTGTACTCCCCCCACCCTTCTTCCCCCGCCCCCCCCCCCCCAAAAAAAAGCTTCGGAGTTGCTGAAAGATTGGGGTTTCTGATATTATACGTTTGCCAGCAGTGAATGAGACTTATTTTATTTTTTTTTTATTTTTTTGTTTATTATTATTATTATTATTATTTTTTTTTTTTTTTTTTGTTAGGTGGTCTGTTTTCCGGAGAATTCCCGCTTTCAGGGCTTTTACAGGGATTTCTTCCCGGGTATTTTTTTTGGAGGGATTTATTTTCCGCATTCGATTTCCGTCAAACCACTCTTGCCGGGTTATTACAAAAGATGCGTATTTTACTAACTGCAGCTTTTCTGGACTATTATGTACTTTTCCAGGATTTAACCTTGCTTTTTGGCCCAAAAAAAAGTATTCCAAGATAATATACAGGGTGCACCAGAATTAATGGACCAGGGTGCACCGTTTCTTTGTAACATCACCAATCCAAATGAAATGTGGATGAGTTTACACAGTTGCTAGGAAGCCGTTTGCACGTGAGAGTTTGAGTGACCTTGACATGTCCGTTCAAGGTCATCTCGTTACTAACTTTTTACTCGAGCTTCGTAGACCACAAGTGTAAATTGAAAACGTGTGGGGAATCGTTAAACAATATCACCAAAAAAAAAAAACACGGAAAATCGGTTAATAACAGTCCCTGTAAACGTTATGTGCTAAAACAAAAAGTTGTGTGTGGGGATGAGGGGGGGGGGGAGTGTGGCAGGCAGGTAGGCATTTCAAGTTTGTCAGTTTGTTTCACGGCCTAACAATGAGTTGAGCTACTTCCCTGCCGACACGTTGAAATTACTTCTCACGTTAAATCAAAAACTTGACCATTGCTACCGATAGTAGCAATGGACAGGTTTTGGATTTAACCTTTGATCTAATACTCGCTGGGATTAGCTTGGCAACTAATGTATCAACTTGGTGGCAGCCATTTTGGCTCTGATATCATTACTTTGATTGGCTGAAACTTGGCGGGTTCTTTCACCCTTGTGGGTTTTGTTTTAGATTTTTTTGTCCATAACGTTTGCAGTTACTTATACTCACAGTTCGATCACGCAAAACCAAACGTCAAAGATCTTCTAAGGTTTTCCCCTCGAAACTTGCGAATTTTCGACAACCTTTACTGGTTGTCTTCGTCAGGCAGTTAAGCCACCGGCACCCACACTCACAACCTTCAAAACCCAACGAACTTCCAAAATTCAAAACTCCCTCCTCTTCACTACTGTGATGAGGAGCCCTACTGTGATGTGAAGAGGAGGGAGTTTTGAATTTTGGAAGTTCGTTGGGTTTGGAAGGCTTGTGAGTGTGGGGCGGTGGCTTAATTGCCTGACGAAGACCAGTATAAAGGTTGTCGAAAATTCGCAAGTTTCGAGGGGAAAACCTTTGAAGATCTTTGACTTTTGGTTTTGCGTGATCGAACTCTGATCGAACTGTGATCGAACTGTGGTTTTGGCTTTTGGTTTTGCGATCGAACTGTGAGTATAAGTCATGAACTTGAACCAAAGTAGAAATGCTGAGTCGACCGATTTTTCGGTATTCAAAACGTTTGTAGTTATTAATTAACAGATTTTCGTTGTATTTTGGGCTGTTGTGTTTGATGACTTCCTACATCTTTCAAATTTACACCAGTCTACTACGCTCGGGTAAAAAGTTAGAACATGATCACCTTGAACGGATAGACAAAGGTCAATTAATCTCTCACATGAAAACGGCCTTTAACGAGCTTATAAGGTCATTAATGTTTCATTTCTATTGGGGATGTTACAAGCAAACAGTGGGCCGTGATTCATAAATTACTGAAAAATTGGCCTATAAAATACTGGCCTTAAAAACGTAGGCCTAGAGTAGACAGTGTATAAAAGACCTAGTCAAATGATGATGTTTACAGAATTACTCCAAATTATGTACATTAGTTTAGTGTACCAGAGGAAAGTCTGTCATAAATGTCCGGGAATGTTGACCAGTGTTTCTTTGATATGACAATAAAATAAAGCATGCCCGTATAGTATAGGCCTACATTTTTCAGTACATGAATTACCCTGTATATTTTTATGTAGATAAATAAGTAGGTCAGGGGACGCCGGAATGTTTGATATTTAGAAGCTCTCTAAGACTTTTCAAGGAGTAAATTAATATTTGTTGCAGGACTTTCAAGAACATTCAAGAGCCCAAATAAATTATTGTATTTATTAAAGTACATATAATTTGACGGATTATTTTCGGTGTTTTTCTGCATTTTCCATCTTACCTTTACACTATTTTCATCAATCTTTGTGTATTTATTGAGCCCCCCTCCCCACTTCCGCTCCTCGATTATACTCCTGAACCATGTGTCCAACGCGTCATTAAGCCTCAATTCCCCCCCCCCCCCTTACACACACTTCACACTTCTTAAAACCAAATTAAGTGAAAGGAGGGACTAAAAATTATTTATAATTAATTGTTGCTGTACCAGATTTACAGAAGCAGTCGTCCAAATCTTACAAATTCGTTCCTCTAAAAATGGAATTTTGAGTCCCCAAACATTGAGTGCAGTTAGGAATCACAAGCACTGATATGGATGTTGAAAGCAGGCCTTAAAAGATATGGTTAATTTAGTCATTTTCTTTCAGTCAGTGGTAATTCTGATCGAGTTTTAAGCCGAGTTCTTCATGGTTAGAACTAGGGCGGTATCTGATCGTATTCGAACCTTTAACTTTCGCACTTGATTATTGAAAACACTCCATTCGCAGCGGTTCGCCTTGCGGCTATCCAGGAATTTCACCTCCAGCGTCGCAGTGCGAATGTCACCGTTTGCCTATATTAAGAAGTAAAGAAACTTCCGTCCTAGCATGTTGGTTTTTCAGGTTTTTTTCCCTGTTTTTATATAGCTTATTGTGTTTCAGCATAATTCGGTACGTGTTTGTCATTTGGCTGTATTCTGATCAAATATTCGATCGATGCATAATAATTTACCAATTTTTCCTTATTTTTTGGTATGATATCACTTCTTTTGTACTTCCTATGGCTAGTCTATTTTTTTTTTACTTCTTGACCATTGCTTTCACCCTCTTTTATAACTTTTCGATCTCATTATTTTATCAGAAATAATTGGAGGCTAAAACCAATCACGAGCGCCTAATATTTTAGATAAAAAAAAATTTTCCTTTACATCCGGGGAACTGCAGTGAATTCCAGTGTGCGACCATTTAGACGAAGAAGTGAATTTTTTCTTCTTCGTCATTGCAGTTTCTCATAGTAGTTTCATTTCTCTTTATTTATACGCGTAGGGTTGGTGGCCCGTGTTGTGGCGCCTCTGACGTCAGTGTTTGTGACTTACTTTGCAGCAAGTTTGCATCTATCAGAATAGTGTCATTGAAACTAAGAAGTTAAAACACACTTAGTGCCACAATTAAGGCCAGGGTGCAAAGGGTAATACAAGCGGGCACCCGGGGCCAGCAGGCAAGGGGGACCGAAATTCAAAGGAGGCCCACATTTTTACATATAGTATTATTAAATTGGTCAATACTTTCAACCTAGATTTACCTAGATTTAGGGTCCTTTCGGGGCCCTAAATTTTAGGATCTCCCCCCCCCCCCCTTGAAAAAAGCTAGTTGCGGCACTGAGCATACAGAAAGGTTGCTTTGCTTGTCAGGGTGGAGATCGCTTCGCGTGCCCTATATTGCCAATTTTCAGGCTGACTTAGATTCAAGATTGTTTTTCTTTTATTTTTCATCTGATTGTTTGATTCTTGTTTATAGGCAACCATATTTATTTATCGCTTTTCGAGCCATTTGGCTTTCCGTTTTGTGTATAACCAATAACAAATGGCACTCTTTGCCAGATGGTGATCAGAAGGCCTTCCACAACGAACCTCCGTGTCATTATACGGAAATCCAGCCACAATTGGGTGGGTGGATTGATTTGCTTTCCTTTCCACTTTTGACTCCTGTTCAGTTTTAACATCAAACGAGCCCTTTTTTGTTTTCTAATAAAGTTTATAAGGCAGCTTGGATGTTGCATTGAGTCAAAAAAAATTGCAGAGGGGTCGAAAACAGGTGTATTGGGGTTTGGGGTTGAAAGGGTTCGTAGATGACGCGTTCAGGTATTTATCTATTTTGCCCTAATTCGTGGACGGCAACATCACTTGACTTTTCTGAATTTATTATTCCTCTTATGAAGACGAGTCATTAGACAGCCGAGTCAGTTGTAATTTTTTTTTGTCTAATACTTCACATACAGATGCTATGACATCACACCAAAACCAGGTCAGTTTGAATACAATCCGCACCCCCACACCGCTGCATCGGTCTACATAACGCCGAGTAAGCAAACAGTGTTTTGTGTTTTTTTCCCCATTATTTGCGTATGGAAGTAAATAAATTATAAGTAGTGGGACTACGTTGTCAGTCATGACTCCTATGCGCATGCTAAGTGGTTTACCATAAGGATTTTATTTTGCTGCGCAACATCAAGGCCATGTTGGCATTATTGGGTCGAAAGAAAGTAAGATGAGATCGTGTTGTAAAATGGATTCGATTCAACTTTGACCTTTGTAGATACCCTGCAGAGACACAAAGGCGAGTAACAACAGAAACAAGCTATTTATAAGCTAATCCTATATAAGCTAATTCTATAAATGGAAAGGGTAAAATGTGCAAACAACCTTTTCTTAATAAAGTGGTGAAACATCAGACTCGATTTAAATTTTTGTTTATGATTGAATGTCTACACGTCGTTGTAAATTATGCAAAGGTAAGGAGAAAATAGGCTAATGTGAAAATCATGCACTGTGGATGATTTTAATCAGAGGTCTATGAAGGATTCCGTGGTATGTGCGCACATGTTTTAGCGCACAAACAAATTTCGTAAACTTATTTCCGTTGTCTATTGGACCTAAATGTCATACTACTTTACTGGGAAATTGAACCCTCGGCCTTTGGGACCAAATCCCAAAGCTCCCTACAACTCAATAAAACTGGCACGGTCTTAGGCCACACGTTTTAAAACGGTTGCAGACTATTGTCTAAAAGTCATTAATTAAGATTTTATTTTCATTTAAAGTGACATAAAGGATCTGTTTTGCTGCAAATAGATCATTTCAGGGAAATTATTATCGTGACCATCATTTTCAAAACAATATTTTTTCGATTTTTTTCAGCAAAATCTGCAAATTAAAGTAATCAGGGTCGCTGTTCACGAAAATGGTGGTAATCCCTCCCCCCCCCCCCCCCCAATTACGTGCCCCACTCGCGCTGCCATGCTGGCTGCGGATAAACATATCACATCAAAAAACGCAACCAAAACTTGTTTAGCCAGAGATAATTTCCGTTTACTGATGTTCTGGTCGAAATCAGGTTTTCTTGCTGCATTCTCACCTCACAGGATGGCATCGGCTTTGCTAGATGGCTGTGCGTAGCGCTTTAACATGTTTTAATAATTATAATTATAAAAATAAATAATCGTTTGCGCAGGTTTTCGTTATGATTTTCTGAACCATAAGACAAAAAATTCAACATGTAGGTAATGAGCAGCTTATCTTATACAAGGGCTTCTCTCAACAAACCCTCAACAAACCCTCTCAACAAACCTGGTGGAGAAATGTATTCGAACCACGGTAAATGCATGGAATTTTTTTTCAAATATTCACAGTAAATTCTTTTATTTAGTTATCAAGGAGCACACGACAGTTCCTTTTACTCCGATTCTTGTACTATTTGTCGAAATTGTGCTCGTAATTCTCACTGCTAATTTCGAGGTTCGTTTCAAGTTTTTGTAGGAACCACACAGTTTCACTGACGCCATTGATCAAGTGACCAAAACTCTTGCCTAGCCCTACTTTCCACAGTTTTTTCCCTTTCACACAAGCCTCAAATCGAGCTTCACACATCGGAAACAGATTCTTAGCATACATAAAAAAAAATTTAAAAAATTACTAGAATGGTGTATTGACGAAATTCGAGGTTCGATTCACCTTTTAGAATCGCACACAGGCTTATGTCGGTTATTAAAATCAAGAAAATCTGCTGATTGTCTACTTTCAACGTTGTTTTGTTTTAATTTTGTGACTTTCATGGCATAGACAAAGGCACAGCTGTGCTGACTACATGTATGGAAAAACAAAACAAAAATTCAAAATAACTCTTGTGTCAAATTTGAGGTTTCTGTTGACCTTTTACAATGGCTCACAACCCTATTTTGGGCTCGTTCGTTTTAATCTGGGATTTAGGAGGGAAGGAAAGAAAGCTGGCGCACTTGTCACTAACTCCACCTGTCGGAATGAAAGAAATTGTTGGGGTTGTGAAAAGTCGATAGCGTGAAAAGTAGTTCCAGATAAATTCCGTTTTTATCAGACATCGAGAAACTATGAAAAAGTTTGTTGTTGTTGTTGTTCTTCTTCTGGGGACGTTTTACTGTCAACCCTAGCGTTCGTTCTACTGAAGACAACGTCTGTCTTGTTGTTTGGGATGAAAGATACTCCAGCTGCTGTAACCAAGTACTGAGGATTATTCGTGTATAAAACATAAATTACCGAAATAAAATCTTTTGTTTTTACTTGTATTTACTTGACCATGATCCGTCGACCTCTTATACTTTCGACGTATCATGACCTGATTAAAAGAAAACTCCAGCCATGAGCTTCAACGTGTGCAGGAATAGTATTGCTTTGCTTTTGTGGCCCTTTATTGTTGTTGCGCCTGCTTTGTCACAGTCGGGCATAAATTTGGATGATTACCGAAAACCTTGGGCGTTCGTATAGAAAGCCAGCAGATGCGGCGCTCTTGTCCATTGTTCGACTAATCACAAGTGCTTATCACAAATGTTGCACTGATCACAAGTGAAACATCATTGAAGTTTATTGATTCAAGGCTAGGGGGGGGGGGTAGTAGCCATTAAGGGTTTTTCCTCGTTTAACCTTTATACCTTCGCAAAACAAATACAAGAGCAAGAAGACACCGGAAGACAGCAAGCTTACGTAACCGATTCACAACAAAATATGCAACAAAAACGCTAACATTGAATCATGTCTTACTGTCTCTTTCAGCTGCTGGTTGAAGACTCTGTCATAACATTTTCTGGGAGTGTCCAAGAAATTAATGGATCTCACAATGAAGCAAGACTGTCCAACTGTGGTGGGGAGTCGTGGTCTGAAACAAAAAAGTGGTTGACAGGCAACACCAGTTCTCCAGACAGAATTTGACGAGTTTTGATAAGGTCACCTCTTAAACGCAACAACAACTGTTGTCAGGTCAGATCTTTTCAAATATTCTTCATAAGGCAAACCCTTCAGTGAAGTAAAGTGCCTGGTGACACTGAACTTGTTACAACCTGTAAATATCACCGAAGTAATGGAGTCACCAGGCGTGTGCACAGTATTCAACTTTTGGTTGGACAAACGTCATTATACTATCTTCTTGTATTCAGAAGGTGTCCACGGTTTGAACATAAACAATAAAATAAAAAAACTATTTCCGAGCGTCATTCACAACTTGTTGCACCTGATTATGAAACTTAAGCTGGTTGTCCACAATAATATCCAAGTCTTTCACGACGATCTGTTCTTGCCATGGATGAATATACAAGTATAATAATAGTGAAAATCAACAGCCTTACATTTGTCAATACTTAGAATAACAAATTTCTCTGGGTAAAACTTCAGCTGCATATTTATCTAACCTATCAATGTCATCTTGAAGCATGCTTGCAACTTTCAAGTGAATCGGATCTATTGTAGGTTTTATAATCTTCTGCATGCAACAAGGCAATTTTACTATAAATAAGTTGACTACCCATCCACTAATTGCCACAACTGTTTTATGACCAATCACTTGACTCTTCCCCAATAACGACTCTGTGACGGCAACCCTTCAAGTAGTCACAAATACAATTGAACAAAGCCATATTTTTTACTGAAATTTTAAGTATAAACACTAGTACGTCATGTGGTCCCTTACGAAAAAATGTCATGGCAGTGTCATCGAAAACCATGATAATTCCATGAATATTCCATGAGAATCATGGTTCGCCATGACAGCATCCATGATTGTCATAGAAACGTCATGGTCTTTTTTCATGATGCTGTCATAGTATTATAAAATCCATGATCAATGTCATGAGAATTTTAAGGAAGTCATGGAGAAGTCAAATGGTCGCTCACCATGATAACGTTATGATTGTCGCCAAAGTCATGACCCTCGTCATGGTGTTTTAAAAGGTTTCGTAGTAGTCATGAGTTATCCATGACCACCAGTCCATCATGTCTCCATGATGGAGACATGATGGACAAAATCGCAACGTCATGAGATTTTAATGACTGTCAAAGGAATCATGAACTTGAAAAAGAAAACAAAAACAATGCCAAATTTGATTTTTTCTAATGACTTATTTTTTGTTTATTTTTTTTTAACAATCTTTTGAACAAAGTCAATCTTTAATACAGCCGCGATTTGCACGTTTAATGCATTTCCGAGAATCAAAAGCGCTAATCGGCAATGCGGTCCGTCCCAATATATAATAATCCTTTTGACCAAAGTCAATCCTAAAGGCGGGTAGCCACCAAATGAAAACATGAAGAATATAGCGCCATTTTGCACTATGCAGTCTTATCTGCACTACTTGCAGCAGGCGAAGAATTACGCAAAACGACATTCTTTTAACAAAACAAAAAAACCACATGCTTCCTTAAACAGTAAGTAAATTTTGTACTTCAGAGAAGTGAACGATAGATGGCGTAATTAAAATTTCTTTATATTTCGTGCCGAAGGGAACCCCCTTTAAAGATAGCACTATCACTGATTGAAAGTAGGCAAAATCTGGCAACATCTAGCGCTATCTAGTACTGTCTAGCACTTGCTTGCACCAAGGAAGGAATTCACAACGGCATTTCTTTTAACGAAACAAACAAGCCACGAGTCGACCTCCTTAATTATTGAGTAAAAATTTGGTATGTCCTCGTGCACCTGGGAGCATACTGTAAAAGTTAACAATATCACTGCCGCTAGATGGTGCCATGGTATTTCGTTCGCTTTTCAAGCGATGATAATGCCACTTTAACATCAACGACTTTGTTCAAAAGGTTGTTAAATTTGTTTGTTTTTTGTTTAATCACGCATTCGGCATTTTTTTCCTTAACTCTATATTTCAGATGCCTTTTACTATTTTCCTTTTTTTTTTGCACTATTTTCAAAAAGCCTTCACATCTCGTGTTTAGATTTTATGATTGAAACCTCTTACTATTTCAGCTGAAAACAATGACTTCGTCATGATTTTTGGCAAGTGACGTCATCACAAGCATCTCGACGCACGGTGGCGTTACCATCGCGTCTGTTAACAATTCAAAACGACGTGCGTGAATGAGTTTTGTTTGGTTATGGTGCATGCCTGTATTGGAGATTTTACTGTAGTTTAACCAAACGCAGCGACGAAATCACTGTATGTAGATAATGTCAGTCAGAATACCTTTGTCACCTTTCTTTTCCAGTCAGTAATACCAGTAACAAGTTTGTCACACAAGATCTCTTCTTTGTGTATCCGTGTTGAGAAGACTCGTTATCAGCTGCTCGCAAGAAGTCTTCTGTAATTGTAACAAGAATTATTTTCTCCATCACTTTTGCTACAACGGAAAGACGGCGTATGGGACGGTAATTTTTAGGGGTTGATCTTTTGTAGACTGTGGTGACGGGATCGGTTTTCCACTGTGTGGGAAATGTGGCCAATATCAATAGAAGTTTGAAAAATTCTTTTTGACAATCAGTTGGTATTTTCACGCTATCGTAATCTACAGCTACAGACGGATCACACCGTGTGAAAACTTCAACAAATTCTGTAGCAATAGCAGCAAGCTGATTAACAATATTTTATTGCCAGATTTGGCACCTGCAATTGAAATTTGAACTTTGTTTAAAATCTTCAACGTGTTTATAAAACAGGTTAGGATTATCGACAACACTGTCTATCATTTTGGCCTCTGCTTCAACGTTTGCAGATCGTATGCTGACAGAAGTTATAATTAATATCATTCCGATCTCTTATGTAACGCTCCCAATATTGGTAGGGGTAGGATCGACCCCTAAGTTTAAGTCCTTTTATCATCCAATAAGGAAAAGAGGTTTTCTTTTTAGTGGATTTTTCAGATATGCAGGCTTCGATTAAGTACTGTCTTCATATTCGCTGGGAAAAAATGCTCCAGTGTTCATTGAGATCAGGAGTATCGAGCAATTCGTCCCAATTAACTGATCTGAAGAAATTATTAATCAACAAATAAAGAAGAAATCACAAGGTAAACGGTAAACGAAGCAAGCAGTCTGCATTAAAGACTGGTCTTGTGAGGATACACAATGCACTAGTCTGAGAAAAGAAAGAAAAGGCAACTGCCCCGACAGGGACTCGAACCCAGGACTTCCCGTTTACTAGCCGGGCGCGCTAACCACTGCGCTACCAACAAGGTGTAATCAGCGTGTAATCCGCCTTGGAAAGTTTCGAATGTTGTTCGGAATTGGTTGAAGGCTCTTTATTCGCAAATTAATTCGTTGTTTTGAAGGAAAAAGAAGCTTACTTAGGGTAAGGGATAACCCGAGGATCCGATGTAATCATTACAGGGGAGCCGAGGTAATGTTTAGAATATATCCCACAGCCGCTAAACGAGTCTAGTAGTTTCTCACGCTACTCTGCTCAACACAGGGCTTTTTCTACACAGGGTGGATCAAAAAAATCCTTTTTTTAACTTCCAAATCTGAACAGTGCAGAAATGTTGGTCTTCGACCTCTTAATCACTATCCCGAAAGGAAAAAAATGGGGGAAAAAAACCTGGGCCTAAAGTTTAACATTATAAATCAATGGGAAACATCCCTAATTCTTCTCAACCACTCGTTACATTCCTACGCTGATAAAAACAGTTCGCGCATTCCCTCGGTATTTTTTCAACATCGGAATGTAAGTCGTGATTTGAGAATTTTATCGATAAAAAAAAACTATGCTCTTGTGATATTACTATTGATAAAAAGAACATGTACTATTGATTTGTTTTTTAATGACGTAGCTTTTCCTGAAATTCTTGCCTGAAAGCGCTGCGCCTGATACAGAAACGTCGCAAATTTAGTCAAAGTCTGTCAGCACATTTAGCTTTAAAAAAAAATTCAATAACATTCTATACACAACAGATTTTAACCGTGCATTTCTACTTCGGGAGCTCCGATAGGGGGTAAGAGTTTTCAGACTTGACTTCAGTCCTTTAAAAACAAATTAATTAGGATGGAAGCTTGACGGCCGTGACTCACTCCATTTGTGTGATTAAAATTGTTCAAACGTCAAGGATACAAGCGTTCACTACCATCCTTACCATCTGTGTAAAAGCGGTCGTCATCACTGTTACTATTATATTACTGGAAACACAAACCTTCCACCAGCGGATTCATCAGTTAAGTGATGACGTTTTTTGATTTGATCATTTTTTCTGAAACTTGAACCCACACTAACGGTGGTGATATCCAGCTGAGGTTTAAACTTAATCCTTGGGTTAAGCCCGGTAATAAGGAAAAATGTAGATATCCTTCACGAAGTAAGTTGAGGGCTAAGCAAAATTTAGCCTGTAAGTCAAGGACTAACTTAATACTGAGTAGTTAGCGCCGAGATGTAAAAAGCGGTGATATCCATCCAGGATTAGTGTTATTCCTGAGCTTTAGCAACATTTTAACATTAAGTATATCGAGGGGTAATTTAGCCTGAAGGTCGAGGTCTAACGGGTAAAGAGCTAACAAAACCCCAACTTAGTCCAACATGGATATCACCAACTTTTTTTCTTCAGTTCGGTAATTCCCAGGTCGAGGGTTAGTTAGATCCAGGGCTAAGCTAATCCGGGGGTAGTTTAGACGTCAACTGGATATCCCCACCGTAAGTTCACGACTTACACCAAGGAGTACAAAACATCAATGAAGATTAACCTTTTAAGTGCTACTGGGGTGGACCCTAGACTACAGGTTACAGCCGAGCTTAGATACTGTTCAACCTTTCTCATTGGCGACCTAAGAGACACAAACATGCATGCAAGGATGGAGAGCAACTTGCATCTAGAAATTCGCATTATAAATTAATGCAAGTAGATAATAAACAATAAAAGCTTTCGCCTCTAAATGTTTTAAACAAAAATGTCCGTAAACAAGTTAATGGTTTAAAAACCAAAGTGCCATCTGCGCAAATTGATGTTTGTAGTTTAACACTCCATGATGTTTGCAAATACGATGTTTAGTTTTCTGTGTGGATGTCCAGTTATCGGACTTCACAGACAGGAACGAAATTTAGTACATGTTGCACCATAAAGTGTTATACTACAGATTTCAAATACAGCACTTTGATCCTAAAGCCAATCATTTTAATGAGGATTTAGAAGTTTTTTCATAACTTTGTTTGCATGAACTGAGTGATTGCTATAATCGGTTGTCGTTCTTTAAACTATATGGTGTTTCTAATTGGTGCAGATTTTTAATGACGTACATAATTATGATGCTAACAAATATTTATTGTTCAACACTGTTATAATACATTATGTCAGTAATGTACAACTTGACTTTTATGTGGCCTATGGAATGTCTGTAGTACATACATCTTCTAGCATCGACTGAGTATTTGAGATTTCACATTCACAGCCAATCGGTGTCGCCTTATTTTATCGTCACTTAATTCCTAAGAAAACACCATTTATGAACGTTTGTCTGTACATAATTAGAATATTTAAATTTTCTTCTCATTTAACTAATATAATCAATTGAGAATGAAAACTGCTTTCAACGTCACAAAATGGTGCTTGCTTGTGAATGCCAGTGACGTAAGCAAAACTGGTATCGTCGTAATGCCATCTGTCGGGGTTTTGTGTCCCTTGCTTTCCGGTAAAACAAATTGTCTTTTTCACAGTTGCGATGCTACATGAGGCTCTTCACATAGAGCTGGCATCCAAGATGGCGGCTCACTTCAACGGATGTTCGATTTACCGGAAACGCATCATGCACCAGACCTCGACATTGGTACGGTGATGAGATTAAAAGGGTTTGTACTTCGGTGAGGAATTGTTAAATCGGAGGTGGTGACGTCATCCTTCTCAGCCGCTGGGTTTGTCGGTGATGCCGAATCGGGTGTTGACGGTGTCGTAAAGGTTGGCCGATGCACCACATCCGCCGAAATCGGCACTATTGACGCAGACCAGATGTTCCTGGTCGAAGACGGTCTGGTTGCCACAGGCGAAACTGTAGATGGCGGTATTGATGAGGGCGTTATTGTTGTCCAGGATTGGGACGCACACGTGGAAGATTTGACAGTTATTATCAACATCGGCGTAGTAACCGTAGATGCGGTTGGCACAACTGAAGGTGCTCTTGATGGACCCGATGATCAGATCAACGCCATCAGGCAGGATGTACGTCGCTGCACCAGACTGACGCTTGATTCTGGGCAACTGTAAGGAAACAAAAAAAAATATTTAAGCAATGGCGTTTTGAGTGACGAATTTTGACTTTTTGAATTTTTCAGCGAGTGTTATAAAAGCTATCTCAAAGGCAAAAGCATGAAGCATCGCAACATTCGTCTACAAAATATTAATTTTTACGTGTGAACATTTGCTACTTTTTGACAGCTATAACCGTTATGTGGAGCAGTAGTGAACATGATGGCATGAGTATAGCCAGTGGTGTGCGCAGGAGGGGAGCAGGGGGGGGGGAGCATTGCCCCTTTTCGGAAAAAATGCTCTTTTTGTAAAAAAAAAAAAAAAAATATGGTCTATATTGGTTTTCTGAACCGATAAACACTGCACTGGTGCTGCAGCCAGATGAAGGGCCTAGGTGCCTAAAAAGGGCAAAAAGAAGGCCAGGAAAGGGCATAAAGGGGCATAAAGGGTTAAAAAAAAAAGAGAAGCTTAAAAAAGGATATAAAAAAAGCCAGGTAGAAAAAAAAAAAAAAACTCCCAAGAAAAAACTCTCAGAGTGCCCTTTTCCAAAAGTTGCCCTTTGGCCTACCAGTGGTTCTGTGCACGCTACAGAGTGCAGTGGTTGCAGACATCTAATAGTAACGAGAGTTCAATGGTGCACTGCACGCCTCCCTTCTAAGGAAAATTACTAGAACTAGCATATGTGTTACAAATTTGGCAGTTTATGAGGCAAAACTCCTGCAGACGTTTCAGACCGAAGCGATTATTTTTTAAATTAAATTTGTCGGCGAAACGACAGTTGTTTAAGAACGCCCCTCCACCTACACCTTACCAATCTTAAACTCGCTGGCATTGAAAGAGGACCGACGGGGAGTGATGGGACGCGCTGATTGAGTAAACAGAGCGAATGAAAATCAACGTTTGTTAGCCAGTAATGCACAACAATTTCATTTGTCGGGTTTCTGTGGTGCATCCAACGCCATCCGTGGGTAGAGCGGGTTTCCTCTAATTTATGCATAAGAAAGAGAAAAAATGAGACAAAAAAAGTTTCTCCTCCCGTCCACGCTCATCCGAAGATGCCAGACCATTAACGGAGGAAACAAAAAATTGAATTTTTGCGGGAGAGAATATAATTTCTGCTTTAGATTAACGTGAACTTTCGTAAGCAACACTTTTTTTGTGCCTTCCAAAACTACTGCTTTACTTCATCCGTGTCCACAAACAGCACTACCATGAGCATGTTGTACAACCTAACGTAAATCAAAAATAAATATCACAAAATCGTAACTGTCCACAGACATTACACGAAATTTACTTTGAAGGTGATTACACTGGTTTTCATAAGACCTTTAGACGAAAAAAAGACGGGAAAGCCAAAGGCTCACAAGAAATAACTAAATACAGATGCAAACCTATTTACGTTACCTTCTGGACTTATATGTCAGACTGCCTGAGCGGGGAATCGAACCCAGGACCTTTGAAACCAAAGGCCAAGGTCCTACTCAGTCTGGATCAGCGGTGGGACCTTGGCCTTTTGGGTTCAAAGGTCCTGGGTTCGATTCCCCGCTCAGGTAGTCTGACATATAAGTCCAAAAGGCAACGTAAATAGGTTTGCATCTGTATTTAATTAGACGAATAAGATGTAGGCAGTAACAAAGTAAACTGGCATCGTCATCACACCTATACATTGAACTTTAATTACCTCAATGGCCATGGCTGCAGCTACGCACAAAAGAACTGGAATAAAAGCAAACGGAACCATTAACGACAACATGGTTGAATTCACTACTTTTAAATAAACACAAATAAACGAAAGAAACTGCATTATGAAAGTCAATAAACAAACATCCGTCCTAGCGTCCGAGGTCTGCAGTGAAAAGCAGTGTGTATTTTTTTTTCTGGTAGATGGTCGCATCCTGGTTTTTACGGCATTTCTCGGATGCTACGACGGGAGTTTGCTTAGTCCACTTTTAAATAATAATTCATTTTAGTGGAATTTTTCACATATTCTAGTTTTAAATTATATTTACTTATAAAATAGTATTTATTTACATAGCAGATATTTATTTACGTATTGGCAATGGTTTAGAATGTCTACCAATAGCATATGATTCTAGTATATGCTTAACGATATGGATGGTACACAAACACAGCATTCACCTTAATTTTGGTATACTATATCCTGTGATCCTACCAATTTATTAATTACAAATTTAAAAAAATTAGCGCTTAAATCTTTTTGAATACCGAAAAATCGGTCGACTCGGTATTTCTACTTTGGTTCAAATTCATGACTTATACTCACAGTTCGATCACGCAAAACCAAAAGTCAAGGATTTTCAAAGATTTTCACCTCGAAACTTACGAATTTTCGACAACCTTTACTTGTTGTTTCTTCAGGCAATTGTGCTACCAGCACCCACACTCACAATCCTTCCAAACCCAACGAACTTCGCAACCCAACGAAGGGAAGTTCGTTGGGTTTGGAAGGATTGTGAGTGTGGGTGCTGGTGGTTTAACTGCCTGAAAAAGTCAACCAGTAAAGGTTGTCGAAAATTCGTAAGTTTCGAGGTGAAAACCTTTGAAAATCTTTGACTTTTGGTTTTGCGTGATCGAATTGTGAGTATAAGGCATAAATCTTCTTTAAAGTAGTATTATTTCTTGGTGGGACTACAGTGGATTCGTCATTAAGAGTCAGCGTTTATGTGAACACCTCTATTTTTTCGGTCCATTGTTATCCAGATCAGCCAAACAGTTATATTCAAATTGGTAGAGCGTCAAAGAGTTATATTCAGATTGGTCTTTCTACATTTAATTAAGAAATTGGTAAAGCATACTTACCAACGATTGTGATCTTCATGTTGATGGGAAGAAATGTAGTTTCTGTAAAATAAAGCGTAAATATCACTGTAAATTCGAGGTTATGATGTGGTTTGCAGCAGCAAGCATGCTACCCTTGTTCATAAATTAATTTATGAACAATTTATGCAGTCTACTAAATTAATTTTCAGCTTTGGGTACCGACGAATGACAGGACTGTCAATTAAATCAGAACAGACATTTCTATTTTCATGATTCTGCTTAATGCCTATCTAGGAAAATTGGTTCATATTTGAACCTATCAAAAATAACGCAAGGAGAAAAAAGTCTCGATCGAACCCAGAAACCTCTGATCAATGCTGAACCTAAAGATTTTCCAAAACAGCAATAATTAAGCGTCATAATAAATTATTCTTGAAAAGAGCATTAAACTTCTCATCGCCGCTTTGTTTTTTTGGCAAATTAAGTGGTTTTTGTCAACTCGGATTAAACTTAAATGTGAACGATGGAGAATATCCACCAAGAAAAAAAATAAAACATAAGAAAAGACAGTTTATTTTTCATTATTTTTGTGAATTCAACAAGTTGCTATATACGAGAAGACCCCTGCCATGAACCGGCCTGCAGAAACTACTGTAAACACGTTATAACCTTTTCAAAAACGTTGTAACTTGTTTGAAAAGTTTTGATTTTATCAGTGGGATGCATGTAACCTTAAATTAACTTTTAGCGCCAGGACATCGGTTAAGTACCTATTTGTAAAAAAAAAAAAAAAACCGGATGAAAAACAACCTCTGCAATTCACCTAATTTCATTTACGACTCAGGTTTAGCGCAGGCTCATAATTCAATACTGCCAGCAAGTTTCTTTGTAATGCATTATAACTTGCCCCATACTGTGCCAGTAAAATCCTGTTTTCCTGTATAAAACTGGGATCAGATTTGTACAAAAGGCTTAAGTTAAAGATATAACACTACATACGTACAGCGTATGAAATTTTGGTTTCAAATTTAAAGCTAGAATTTAAAAAGGAAGAACTCTAAGCGACGGATTTCAGGCCTTTTTTTTTTTGCTTAGGGTTATCCAAAATATTCAAGAATCGAAATATACAATATTGGGACCATTTTAAACTCAACAGCGTAAATAGCAGCCATCCAAGTATATAATTCACACACCTACTAACACAATTTTATCTTATTTTTTTGTATTAGGGTTGGGTTGAATAAGCTTAGTTATTTCTTAGTGTATCAGCTATATCGTGGTACATCTCCTGTTACTTACTAGAAAATTATCATTCAAAAGATGGATGAGAAACAACTTAAAATAAAAAAAATTAGGCTATGAAATAATCTAACTAGGTCTCCACGGTACGAAGGCTGGAATGGATGCTTCAAAGATGCTCCGTGGAACTCGCGTCACGAAAATGGTTATAAATTTCTATCCCGATAACGTATCATTAAAAAACCGGGTTCAGACAAAATTTGGAGAACCTGGAAATCTCAAGAGAAATTGAAAATAGAGCCAAGCTATCAGGGAATTTCAGGAAAAACAAGAATTTCTTTGAAAATCAGGGAAAAAACAGGGAAATTTGAAAACAAAAATGCCTTGTGTCTTATCAGTAAGTTCCACTGAATTAGAAAATCAGAAACAAAATCTTAGGCCAGTAGCAAATATTTTAATTTGTGCTTTAATACGTTCAAGTATTTTAGATTTAACTCTTCAACAAACCAAATCTTAGGCTATAGTACCAACATCTGCGATGAAAATGCGTTTAGTCCCGTTTGGACTAGTGTCTAAACAGCTATTTCGTGGGATGTTGGATTACTTTCGTACAAATATTAATAAACATATTAGCTACTGCTTGTTTCCCTAACTGAACATCTTGGAAACACCTGGAAATTGCCAATGGATACACCTGGAAAATATGAAAATGTCAGGGAAATTGAGTATTTAAAAATTATCTGAACCCTGAATAAGTGCAGATGCAAACCTAATTCTGTTGACTTTTGGACTTAAGTATCAGACTGCCTGTGTGGCAAAGTCTTGAGCGTTACGACTTCAGAGGTCGAGGGACGAGGGTTCAATTTCTTCTTAGAGAGCGTTCACAAATAACGAACCATTTTGGTCTAGCAATTTAGACCCCTCCACGTCCCCCCTTTGCAACACTAGTGTAACACTCTTGGCACGAACCTGAAAATACGTAAACCTTTCTTACCCCCCCCCCCCCCACAATTGTGTTGACTTTTTAGGATGAATTCGTCTTTGTAAGCAAGCTATTCTTTGTACCCAGGGGCGCAATGACGAAAAAAAACCGTCAAGTTGTAAACAAAAGTCAGAAAAAAATAGCTTATCGTCGAAAGAAAATTTAGTGAAAATTAGAGTGTGTTACGTAACATCATTTCTCCGTATTCCCCCCATCCCCATCATAACAGACGGTTTTAACATATCGTAACATTTTTTTCTGAACACCCCCCCCCTTCCCCACCTCTTCAGGCGTCTTAGGCAGTATGACATTTAAGCCCAAAAGGCAACGGAAATAGGGTTGAATCTGCATTTATATGTCAGTAATCGAGCTCATTTGGCTTTTCGTTCTACTTAAACACGTGTCGTTAACAGTTTTATAATTTTGGAGTTTTAAGGTAGAGGAATTGTTCAATTCGTTTGTAAAATTAATTTTGGTCAGCATTGTGGTTGGCGTATAGTTGGTTAAAAGATTGTTATATTGACTACCGCTTCGAAGACGTAATGGCCTTCCAGATAACCATTAATTGTTAATGAAGCAAGCAGTCTGCATTAAAGACTGGCCTTGTGAAGATACACAATACACACACACTACATTACTAGTGGTTGTGAAAGCTCGGTTACTATTCACAGGAGTTCATCGACCGGCAAAAAAAAAAACCTCAAATCAATACTATATACTAGAGTGGATCAAAACAATTTTTTTTTTTTTAATTTCAAATCGTAGTAGTGCGGAAATGTTGATCTTCGACCTCCTAATCACTATCCCAAAAGAAAAAAAAATCTTTTAAAATGTTTTTACTAGTTTCAAATGCGGTTTTTTACATTAGGTTCTCTCAGTTACCACTAAAAGAAGCTAGAATTAATTTTTTTTGTCAATATTTTGTAAACTTCGTTTTAATTTATGGCGTAAAATCTGCAAAAATTGTTTTTTTCTTATTTTGATGGCAATAATCAGGGACGTGCACACAGGGGGGAGGGGGGGGGGGCAGGGGTGGCTCGAGCCCCTGCCCTCATGGCAAAGTGTCCCTTTTTTCTGAAAAAAAAAAGTGCCCTGTTTATGGTAGCGGTGGTGTAAAAGAGCCTAAAAAACGCAAAAAAAGACAATAACTACTGTGAAAGTGGTGCAAAGAGGTGCAAAAATGGTTAAAATCCCAAATAAAAGGGGGGGGGGGGGAGATGTTAAAACACTAAAATAAAAAGTCCTCAGAAAAAAGTAAGTTTGCCCCTGCCCTATCGAGGGCCTGTGCAGTGTGCACGTCCCTGGCAATAATTAGCATTATTTTCTAGAAGAAGAAAAAAATTATTTGTGATTTTGGCTTCATTTAGTTGTCTCTGCGAGCACAAAATGAGATAATGTAAAAAGCTGTATTTTAAACTAGTGAAAAATCATTTTTTTGAGGAATTAGTGATATTTCATACATAATGTTAAAGCAACATACCGCCTGCCTTCTAACCTTGCGCCTGCCTCACAACACCCACGCGACGATCACATCCGCCTATTTACCACAGCTACGGTCAACTGAGACGGTAGCTTCGTTCCTCGCAGCACTAAGCGTAGTACTGTCTCAATTGGCATTACGCCTAATAGTCCAGCTAGCCAGCGTGAACCCATTGATTGTTTCGTCAATAACCGGAATAATTCTTGTATTTTAAAATCACAATTTATAGTTTTCTAGAATAGGGTCTTATAATTTTGCTTCAGCGATCTATTGGAATAATTAATTTTGATATTTACTGCAATAGCGTTCTAGATTTTTGACCTCATAGTAATTACTAGCAAACGATTAAAATTAATACTGTGCGCTCACAGATAAAACTTCCAAGGTCATTGTAGGCGCGCGATGCATCATTTATGTTCGGGACGAACGTAAATAAAGTTAGTAATATTCAACAGAAAATCTCATAGACGCCACATTTTAAAACG
Organism: Lithobius niger; assembly: GCA_023313725.1. Classification (NCBI taxonomy): domain Eukaryota; kingdom Metazoa; phylum Arthropoda; class Chilopoda; order Lithobiomorpha; family Lithobiidae; genus Lithobius; species Lithobius niger. The sequence goes on from JAHWFP010188531.1 coordinate 103,847, forward strand.
GATTTTTAGCAAGGGAAAGACTAACTGTAAGTAAATAGACCCTTGGGGCCGTACTTGATGTGGAGGATCGAGAAAAATGGCGCTGGGAGGTATATCTTTTTAAAGTTTAGGCCATGGTGAGCACCTCTAAAAATGTTTTCAGATTTTTTTTTTCCTTTTGGAGTAGTTAGTGAGCTCGAAGACCAACTTTTTTCCACTATTATGATTTGAAATTAAAAAAAAAAAATAAAATAAAAACATTTTTTTTTTTATCCACTCTACTATACAAGTGCCTAGGCGTATTTTGTGACGAGCCCCTGTGAAACTAATAAACAAAATGGTATATATACCGAAGGAAAGCATTTCCCCAGCTCCCCCCCCCCCCCCTGGACCCCTTACTCGGAAAGCTGTATTTGGCTATACACCCCGAAGTTAGAAAGTGAAAGTGAAAGTGTTGTTGGAAAACTGAAAGCATCCAAACTTACCTTAAGGAAACAAGCAGATGAAAGGAGAGCAAAGACGATTATGGTGCCTATGTTGCATGTCTTGGTGTTTATATAGTCTTGTCTTAGACAGGTTTTCATTGACCACCTGACCTCTGATTGTTATGCACGCCTGGAATAGGGGAGCATCTTCAACTCGTTTTCGGTTTTCGCGGTCAACTTTCACTTCTCGGCGTTCGTCTAGCGTGCCGATTGGCTCCTTCTCTGACCCTCAGCGGCTGGGAAGAATTGATGATGACACCTGGGGCGTCGTCGCTATAGCAACCAACGCGTGCCTAAAGGGTTGCCAAGCACCAGAACGCAACGTGCTTATTTTACATTCCATGTAAATTTTTGTGAGTGGGGCAAACAAAACGAAATGTGTCACCAGTTCAGAGCACAGTATGCTGTAACAAACGAGAAAATAAAAAGAGAAAAAAAACGAAGAAGAAAAAACAAACGATTAAAAAATATATTTGTCATTATCACAGCTAGCGTGCGTTGAAAGTGTGCGCTGAAAACAGTGCATGTTCATCGAAGTGCTAAATACACAACACTTAATATCCTTCAACTTTACGACTGTTAAGTACTAGTCATTATTTATGTAGGGGTGGGGGGCAGATGAAATGGGGGCCATGACATTCTTGATCCACTCGAGGGGGGCACCTACATTTCTTAATCCTGTTAGGCAGTGGCGTAAATAGTGGGAGGGGGGGGGGCAAAGGGGCCATTCGCCCCCTCCGTGAGATTTTGAAAGCTTATTCAGCAAATTGGCCAAGTCACTTTTCCATAGCTGAAAAATTATTTACCGTCAGACGGCTGCATTTTGAGGTCAAATCGGACGCAACTTTCATCTTAGCTAACTTCTACTTCTACTGTTTCTCCTTTAAATCACTTAACACTTAAGTAACCAGGTAACAAATGGAGAAATACGAAAATCAGTAAAAAATAAACAGTAAGAATTACTAACTATATATTTTGCTTAAAATTCCCAACATTTCTAACCAAGTATCAGTGTTTAAAAAATAAGTATCTAGTATGAAAAACTGAAAGATTTACGGTACATTACAAAATTTTTTTTATGTGTGTAATGCAGTCAGCAAAACTGGTTTTATAAAAATGTTTCCAACGGCACTTTACAAGGCCAGAAAATGCCGGAAAATAGCAAAAATGCATCAGCTTCCGGGGCTCTTATTCGGTTCTTCCTCCACAGCATTCGGCTAAATGACTATTGTTGCCCCCTCAGTACAGAACCCCAGTTACGCCACTGCTGTCAGGGTAGAACTCTGACCAAACTGGAGGAAAATGTCATTTTTGACTGCATAAATTATATTTTAAGCAGTCAAAATTTCTAAGATCACTGCACCCCCATCATCCCCATCATGTAAGTTTTCATAAGATTTTATTTCTAGTATCATCCGATGAATAGTTCTTTAAAACCACTTAAAAAAAAATTTGCACCATGTGGTAATTTTCATATTGCACGTGCTGACGTTGTGAAGGCTTGAATATGCTGACTTGAATACAATATGCGTCCCTTACATCAAACGTTATTCTACCGTCATGAATCATGAATCTTGGTCCAAAGATGATTTAATGAACACTTCTTTGAATGTTTTCAAGAACATACTTTAAGTCATGGCACGTTCTCCACACGATTGGGAACCTGTCGATGTGAAATGGTATTTTTTAATTATCCCATGAGGAAATCATCTACACTTAACTGGAAAAGGCATAAAAGAAAAGCTTCCCTTTTGCCGAGTGGGGGAGGATGCCAGAATATCTTTGGACCCTGGGTCGAGGTGGGAAAGGGTGGTCGTTTTTTTTTCAGGGTCTTGGGAGGGGAGTCAACGAAAATTTAGAAATTACATTTTCAATTCCTCCGTCCCCACGCCATACATAAATAATGACAGACAAATTAACAGAATGGTTTAACAATGATAATACAACGTGTTGGACCAGTATGCCCGCCCGGGTCGTCCGGGTGTAGATTCTAGGGATTTCACTCCGTGGTTGGAAATGTCGATTAAGGGGAAAAGGAGGAGGCCAAACGGCCGCCATGGGCTGAGTATGGGTAGGAAGAATGCAGTGTGGTGGACACCTACTTGTGTCTTATCCATAAGGGATAGACGTTGGGCTTGGCAACGGTTTCAGAAGTGCAGGTCAGATCAACGGTGGTTTGAGTGTGTTGGCATAGCACAGGAAACGAGGTTTCTCCTCCGTAAGGAGAAGGCTCAGTTCGGGGCCAGGATCTGTGCTCAGGTTTCGGCAGGGCTTCCGCTTTCCTTGGTTTGGGCCTTGGTCCATCCGCAGGACACCTTTTCGGCAGTTTCTTGGGCGTTCAGTGATGCTGGGGAAGCCCTGGGGGGGGGGGGGGGGCCCTCAGATGGTGGAGGCATTCAATGCCAATTTTGCGGAGGTTTACGGCTCCCCGTTGGGTCCCGCTCCCCCTATGAGAGGACGGGGAGGGGACAGAATGGATGGGTCGGACTCCGCTTTTGATACTTTGGAGCTCTCAGTGGCGCTGGCGGCTTGTCGCACGGACAGCGCAACCGGCATTGACGGGGTCTCATATGGGGACTTGCAGGGCCTGGATTGCAATGGTCGCCGGACGCTATTGGAATTCTATCAGAGCCGGTATGACGGGGCTCCGCTGCCCCGGTCCTGGCTGTTTTCCATCTTGACCCCAGTTCTGGGCAGAGACAAGGTGCGTTCCTCTGTCAAGAGTTACAGGCCAATTGCTGTTTTGTCGTCTGCTCGTAAGGTTTACGAGAGGATGCTGGTTAGCAGGCTTGTGTGGCAGGTGGAGGGCTCTGGCCGTTTGTTTGGTGCCCAGTTTGGCTTCTGGAAACACCGTTGTGCTCAAGATGCAATGTTGTATCTTGAGTCTGGTATCCGGGAGGCCTGGGTCGATGGACATGTACTGTTTTCAGCGCACACTTTCAACGCACGCTAGCTGCGATAATGACAAATACATTTTTTAATCGTGTGTTTTTTCTTCTTCGTTTTTTTTTCTGTCACTGTGTTCCTGGACATTCGGGCAACTTACGATATGGTCGATATAGCGTGGGTTGGTCACGAATTGGACGGTCTAGGGGTCAGCAGCAAGGTGAGGGCAGCGATTCTGGCTCTCCTGGGTCTGCATGAATTCGCCACCAGGGTTGGGGCTACCTGGTCTGGGGTGAGAAGGACAGAGCGGGGCTTGCCCAAAGGTAGTTGCCTCAGTCCGGTGCTCTTCGCTGTCGCCATCAACTCAGTGTAGGTGGAGATGAGCCAGGCGGTTAACGTGGTCGCATATGTCGATGACGTGGCAGTCTGGTTGACGGGCAAGGATCTTCCCATGGTGCTGTCGGTTCTGGAGGCTGCGATTGGCATTGGGTCCAGGGCGCCCGCTGCACGTGGGGTGAGGCTGTTTAGTGCCAAAACTAAGATGATGGTCTTCCGGTGGGGACAGGTGTGTGAGGCTTCACTTCAGGTGGATGGCTCCCTGGTCCGGTCTTTCTCCCAAGTACGATACCTTGGGTTCTAGCTAGATCCACAGCTCACCTGGGTGCATGATGTTGAGGTGGTCAGGAAGAGCATTGCGGTGCGCTGAATGTTTTTAATTCATTGGCTGGTAACAGGTCGGTTGCAAGGCGTCACACTGCTGTTACCTTTTACAGGGTGTACCTGCGCTCGTGTGCGGATTTCTACACCCCGGTGTTGGCTAGCTCTCGGCGGGCCCTTAGAGGTGGTCAGGTGGCCCTGAACGACTGTCTTTTAGTGGTCTCGGGCTGCCTGCCCTCCACGCCAATCGATGCCCTTCATATTAAGGTTGGTGAGTCTCCGGTGGTTTACCGTGCTGAGGAGCTTTTGGTTAGGCTTTGTTTGGGCGCCATTGCCAGGGGTCCTGCTGACCCCCTGGCCCATATCTTGAGAGATTATCTGCTGCTGTCTCAAAGGGCCCGCAAACTGCTGGGTGCTCCGTGGTTGGGGGCATCCCTTCTCCGTCAATATGGACTGGATGGCCTCCCAGGTCCGGTTGTGGTCCACCTGCCAGCCCCATGGGTGGCTGATGCAGCCCTTCGGGACCTCTCAGCTACTGTGCATTTGGCATCGTCTTGTGCTAGGATCTATTGTGACGCCTCCTTCCAGCAGGAGGGAAATAAGGGGGTGGACTGCATTCCGAGCTTGCGTCGGGAGTTTAGTTACTCACTGGGTGCACTCCCGTCGGCCTTTGTGGGCGAGTTCGTCGCCGTCTCGGTAACCCTTGATATTGGTGCTGATCTTCAGTTATTGGAGTTGTGTGTCATGACAGACTCGTTGGCAGGGCTTGGGTTTCTCTTGCGGTGCTTCCGTGTGCTGGCAGTGGCCCATCCAGTGTCTCTGGAGATCGGGTGGAAATTATTTGCTTATGGCAGGCAGGGGGTGACAGTGGGCATTGGCTGGGTTAAGGGCCATTCTGGGGAGTTCGGCAACAAGCTGGCGGATAGCTTGGCTCGGCACGGGGCCGCTAATGGTGGTAGCCTGATTCGTTTTTTGCTGGGCCTGCGTGACCTCCGTCCAGTGGTGAGAAGGGTTTTTCAAGAGAATTGGTTAGAGGCCTGGTCCACTGGTGCGACTGGTCATCGGCTGTTCGCTCTTCACCCTTCAACTTCTTGCCCGCGACTTCTGGACAGCCTTTCCCGCAGTGATGCAGGTTTGGTGTCACGCCTGCGGACTGGACATGTTCAGTTCCGAGCACATCTTTTTCGTCTGGGTTGAGCACGTACGCCTAGTTGTGTGTGTGGGAATGGGAATGAGATGGTCCTTCATTTCCCGCTTGAGTGTCCCCGCTGGGCTACATACCGTCGTTTTGTGCTAGGCAGTGGGGCGGCCCATTGAGTGAGGTTTTGGGGCTCCACTATGTGGGTCGGGTTCTTGGTTTCTGTCGGGCTACTTGGCGTTTTGAGGAGTGACTGGTCTTGGACCCTTGTTCTTCGCTCGTCTCGTGAGTTGGAGGTTTGCAGTGGTAGTTTGGTGGGCAACGGTGTTGAACTGTTCTGGTGTTGTGGAGTGTTCCTTGGTACAGCTGTGTGTAGTACGGTTAGATTAAGTTAGATATAAGTAGTATAGCAATGACCGTGTAGCTTGCAGGCTGTTTGGCTCAATCAAATCAAATCAAATCAAAATCACTACAAACGAGATTTACAAGAATATCAGGATCCTTAAAATAAGACAGCTTACTGACTACCCTGCTGTTTCAATAACAGATAACAGGTTTTAATTAATAACTATTTCAAAAATAAACATGAAACTTTCTCTATAAAAAAAAATACCTGTTAGGTAAAGCACCTATCATTAGTGGCATCTTGCATCGCCCAGAACACTCACCGCTCTTTTCGTAAACCTTTTCCCAAATTTTATTTGCTGTGTTTGTTTTTTAATTCAAGATTGCTACAAGTGGCACTTTTTGAGCCCTTGCATCTCCCTTTTCACTTTTATTTGAGTGAATAGATTGCTTATATTATTATTTTAAGATCCCATTTGGAAAAAAATCTGTGTGGTAAACAGCCAACGCACACAATATCCTTATTCCGTTCCGCTGTAATACCAGGATTGCTTCTATGAAATAGATAATTTGTGTGTTTTAGCACGAAATTCCTTTTCTTATTTAATTTCCTGAGATCGAGAATCGAGGGAAATTTGTTGGAAAGGAGTTGAGTGCTAAAAAGCACAAATTACAGATTTATTAAAAGCACGAGTGGCATTCGGTGGGAGAATTTTTGTTTTCTTTCCGCAAAACTATTCTCCAATGCAATTTTGATTTACGGTTTCGATTTCGCATTAGATTTCCAATTCCCAATTTCGATTTACGATGTTAGTTTCACGATGTTAACAACTTTTACCTCTATTTAGCGTAGCGATGCTAGCCTCCATCACGTATCGTCAGCTACCTGTAATTTTCTTTGCTTCAGCGTTGGTTTTTCATATTAAGTAGGCCTAAAGCCCTAAACCTCATTTGCATGCCACTCATGCACGAAGTTAAACATAAAACTCCGAGTAGTAGTTTCGTGTTTCCATAAAAGTTCAACGATTCAGGAAGGTGATGCCATTGCCTTAATACGGACATAACGAGAATGAAAGCAAACTGCTACCGTGCAAAGAATGAACATGCTCTCCCTTTTTCACTGCTGCAGGAATAGAACGAATATGCTTGCATTGAATCGCACTTACATCTGCGTTTGGATTAACTGCCACAATTAATGCTTTCCCTGTTATGATTCGGCGCAATCAATATATATAAATATATATATATAAATATATATAGTAATATTGTATAATAATGTGTATTAGTGTGTAATAATCAATGCACCATATAATAAACAATTTAATCCATTAATCCATTAATCCATTAATTAATAGACCTACTATAAGCTAATACTGAAAATTTGTTACCATGGCGACCATATTGGAAGACGTAATAGTTTTGGCGGGAAAATATATGCACCAAAGGATGGATGGACGTTGACTTCTGGGGTTTGCCGGGTGAATTAGGTAGCTGGGAAGGTTAGATTCCGAAATAACTGCATATTTCCATATAGAGCAGTGACATTTGCCGCCATATTGGCACCAGTGTGGGTTTTGGAGGGCATAACTACAAGGTGCACTACATAAAAATGGAGGGAAAAACAACTGAAGAGTGGATTTCTTAGGCTTAAAATAACGTTGTTTTCTCCAACAACAAAAATCGAGCGTTTTAGTTCTAAGAAATCCCTCTTCACAGCATCGGCTTCAGTATGACGCCCTTCTGTTTCTCTCTGCAGTGCCCCTTGCAGCTAATCCATTAAGGCTTCAGCATAGAGTTATACACAATAATACTACGTCGTGTCACTGCTCTATAGAGTAGAAGATGTCGTCCAGTGAGCTAGGAGCTTCTTGAAGGCCCAAGCAGTAGATGTTAATTGGAAGGAACCATCATTGTGTCAGTTGTTTTTTACCCGAGGGAGGAAACCGCAGTACCCGGAGCAAATCCTCGTGCAACGGGCGGGAAACTATTGGAAAAAAAAACACGTACATATACTGGCATCCGGACTGTTTAAAGCCACACAAACTCCAAATGAGTTTAAAAACTTTCTCGTCGTGGCCAGGCATGACGACCCCCCCCCCCCCCACCTTCTGGTTGATGCATATGTACATTTCCTCATTGCCAAGGTGACCATTTAGGTGTACGTCCTCTTTTAAGTCGAACTGATCCAAGTAGAAACCCTTTTGAATCACAGCTGTTATAAACATACCTTATAGTCGCTAGACTCACAACTGGCAAGTACGTCTCAAAATATTCGACACCCTATTTTGGGGCGTAGCCCTTCCTTAGCTGTGAATGTAGCTTTATATCTCATAACTTCTCCTGATGCAGTTTTCTAAATTCTCAGAGCCTGTTTGCTTACGGCATGAGCACCTGGCTGCAGGTTAACTAGCTCCCAGGTTTGATTGCTAACAAGTGAGCCGTATTTTTCATTTATTACAACTCTCCGTAAGTCTGCATCTAATGCCACATTAATGCTTGGTGAAGATTTTATGGTTCCACGGGAGTACCGTAAAATGGTGGCTGCTTAGGCCTTCTTTGTCGTCGTTTTCTTCAGACTTGCCATTAACTTCATCTTGGATATTTTTTTTCCCTGCTGAGTCACGTCCTATTCTGCTTGGCCTGACTTCTATTTCTAGATATTCTTGGAGATAGGGGTCAGGTAAAATATGTCTTATTACTCCTTTAATTTTTAAACGCTGTTCTTATTGTTCACATTCATCTAACACCATTTCATACTTTCCTGCATGGATAGTAAGCCGTGAAGAGTCTTCAGGGTAAACTAGTGCTATCTTCTTCTTTTCAGTCCTTCCAGGGCTGTGATAAAGGCGAAGGAAACACGTCCTTTTTTTTCTGTCTTTTCTCAGAATAGAAAAATACCTAAGATCATCTACCAGGTTTCAGAGGTGTAAGTTGTGGATAATTTAAAAGACTTGGAACTGAGAGAAACTTAGTTTGAAACACTAGGGAATATTTTCTTATGTTAATAAATCAACTCTATAGATTAGGTTTACTAATAACACAATTGCAGCGGTTGCAACTTGACAGCAACGGGCCCTAGGGCACTAACTCACAGCCAAAGCTAAGATTAGTACGAGGACACTGCGTACTATACGATAATTTCAAAACAGTAGCAAACACGAAGATCCCTTTTTCACAGCAGACTTCGTCAGATGAAGTGATGCTCAGCTTCCAGAGCTTCACATTTTTTTCCCCAAGGGTTGCTAGGATTGGGGGTTTCAACTGGTTCCATGGTTACTCGACCTGGAACCATCTGGAAACGTCCAGTGTATAGAAGTCAACTGCTGCCCGTGTGCAGTAGATTCTGACTTCCTGGAGTTGTCAAGTCACGTCATCGTTTAAAGGCGCCTTTTCACCTTTTATAACTCCTACATGTAGCACCATAGAATCTTCGAGCAATATAATTAAACAGCGGTAAATAAAAATGGAACAACGCTATTCGCAGCAGCGCTGTAATTTTCATAACTAAAACGAGATCACGTGACCCACATCAGCTTATTGGAAGACGGAGAATCTGGAACGTGGGTGCTGTGTTTAGAATATTGGCAACACTATCGAAATGACGAACAGGCGCCTTTAAGGGCTTGTGATGTCATCTAGGATGGACCTCTATTCATTACTTAACAAGGCTATGTGGAGTCCCCCAACACAGTGTAAACATACCTGGGTGGAAATTATTAGTTCAGCTGCATCTTGCTGGCACCTGGACTTTTTTTGAGTCAGTGTCTGATTGTAAAGAAAAATTACTTCTCTTATTTGGTGTAGTCTGGCGTTCCTAAGTACAAAACAGTTGCATGGAAATCACCTGCTAACGTGAATTAAACACAAAAGCACCATGCAAATTACGGCCTATTTACATGTGGCGTCCTTCTTTAGGGTTACGACATAGCGCTATATAGTCTCTAACAGTTAGCTTCCATTGCGTAATAACCGAAGAGACAAACGCGTGACGTCATTTCACGTGACGCGTTGTAGTAACAGCCTGAAAGCACCCCCAAAGAGGACACAACTCACAACAGCTTTTAGAGTGAATGCGGAAATAGGACTTCCCATGGAGATGCCATCATATTGCCCAGAATTTATTTTTGTTTCATTCGATTTGGTCCTTCACTTAACCACCAATACATTTTGGACTGCATATTTGAAAACTACAGATTGACTCTTCCTCCTTGGCTAGACTTGGGTGGAATATTCCATTTTCTATAGACGCCATTAAAAGTATTTTTGGTATCATGTTTCCCACTTGAATCTCTGTATGTCACGCAGTGTGATGGCATTCCTACATGAAGCTTTATTTCTTGGCATATGTTGCTTTAAATAAAATCGAAGATGTACTTTTGTAAATGTCCCAGTACTAAATATTATCAGAAAAACACATAGGCCTACAGATTAGCCATCAAGTGCTGGTGAAACAACGAAATCACGACGTTTCGGTCCCAACGTCGGAACCGTTTTCAGGTGAAGGGTTTAAAACATGTCAAACAACTTAAAAATAAAAATAAATATTAATAAAATAATGGCAGAGCAGGGCCATGGAAATAAAACTTACAAGTCATAAGGATGTAAGGTTCCATGCTAAAAACTAAAACCAAATAAAATATAAGTCAGCACAATTCGAAAGAATGTGCCAACACTCACACCTAACTCACCCAAGTCTGCTGGTGGAACCTTGCATCCTTATGACTTGTAAGTTTTATTTCCATGGCTCTGCTCTGCTGTTATTTTATTAATTTTTATTTTTAATTTGCAGTTGTTTGACATGTTTTAAACCCTTCACCTGAAAACGGTTCCGACCTTGGAACCGAAACGTCATGATTTCGTTGTTTCACCAGCACTTGATGGCTACTCTGTATGTGTTTTTAATAACTAAAGTGCTTTTTAACTTTCTGCTTTTTTAAATGTTATCAGCGTTGAGTGGACGACTCCCTAGCGTTGATTCAGAACTTCGTAAAATCACGCATGCTGCAATTCTCAATGAAACTCACCCATTTTCGCAATTTTCGATGGAAGCAGCTCAATAACTAAATATCGTTCCTCGACACTGCAGTAGTTTAATCCTGATCATAAAATAGAATCTACCATTGAAGAAAACCAATGCACACTGCGCAGGCAGTGATAAAGTAGCTACAACCAGGAGAAAATGAAAGCTGTAACAACTCATGAAAGCTGGTACAACTCATGAAAGCTGGTACAACTCATTCAGTGATCCCGTTCATAAAAGAAAGGTAGGTATTAACGAAGTAAGGCGCCTCTATACTCCCACACCGCAAATAAATTCCCTCCTTTCACGAGAAATGGAGTACACTTTGGACAAGTTCACTGAAAATGACTTTCTTAAGCGTCGTTTTGGTGCAACCGAACACCAATAGAATTTCAAGCAATATGATTTCAGTAAAGGTACATCATTAAAAATATTCAAACGGATTTGTGCCATGAATGGAATTTTTACTTAGTTTTGCAACGATTTCTCTTTTAGGTTCAATTTTTTCCAGCACAGTTCGTCAATGTTTTAATTATAACTGAGCCTGTCAGCTACTGAAAATTATTTAGCGAAGTATTTTCTTTTTTGATAAAAGCGTAAAAAAATAATATTCACAAATTTACTGCAGAGCTGAATTTTAGACCTTTGGCTCGCTATGGTGGCAGAAAATTGAACCCCAAAAGCGTAACTCATTAACTAACTATAGTTAAATTGCATGAAATGTTTTATTCAGCGGATTTCAATAGTTCATTTTTATCTTTTGGAGGGTTTCAATACTGTGGAAAAATATTCATATTTGTTTTTGCGTGAGAAACAATGTTCACAAGGTACATGGGGTATTGAAGTTGACAGTCAGCTGGCCTAAAATGGTGCTATGTTTCGTAAAATTACCGTTTTGAGCAAGCGTTGCAGTTGTAGTTCAGGGCAGTTGTCAGTTTTAAAGAAAAGACAACTGCCCCAACTGGGATTCAAACTGCAGTAACACCGTTCGCTCAAAATGATGACTTTTGCCCAGAAAATCACGTTTTCCTTGGATCTGGCCCTCGAACCCAGGACTTTCACATTATTGGTCAGGCCCTCTACCAACGAAGCTACCAGGGTGTGCCCCTCTTTACAGGCTCCAGCCGATCTTTAAGGTTGTTCAACCTTTCTCAAGGGTGACCTAAAGGCCACAAACGACGAGAGAAAGCAACCTCCTTTGCCACTAAATATTAACTTACGTATGCTTCACCTATAAAATGTTCTAAACAAAAATGTCGTAAAACAATTCACTTCTTAAAAAAATAAAACAACACCTTGTAATATATATATTTAAAGTTTAAGACTTCGTCATGTCTGCAGATACGATGTTCAATTGGCTGTCAGGAAGCCAATTATCCAATTTACATGCAGCTACAAAATATCGTAATGTGAAACCAGATATTTTTAAACTAACTTTCATCGTTTGTTAATATGTTTTGTATAAACGGAAATCGTTCTTTCAACTAACGTGCCGGGTTGGATCCTAGCCTCGGCCCGATACTGTGCACTGGGGAAGGGAAGGGCTCCGGCAACACACTCGTGCTCTTTATGGTTGTTACGCGAACAGATCCCTAGGTGTATCCTAGTAAAATTGTCCTCCCCGTCCCAAGGTTAATCTTGGAAGACGAAAAGGCATTAATCGACTATTTCTTTTTCCTTTTTAAATTGTATTGAGTTAATGGTCTTTTACAGATCACATGATGGTTAGTCGGTTTTCATTTTAAAATAATGCCCCATTTGAGCAAACTCGTGACTTGATATAACAATAGTTAAATAATGCTTTAGCGATTGTTGAACATATTGCTCCCGTTTTTATCTCAGTATAGCGGACGTATAGGATATCGCCCGCTTTCCGAGTGCTGGGATCTAACAATGTCAAAGCGCGCAGCGCCCGAGCCATTGTTGGATTCCAGCATGATGAAAGCGGGCGATATCCTTCTTTTCACCCGTTTTGAAGCTATCAGTCCGACGTACATATTGTTGAGCGCAGGCGACACGAGTGGAATACATTGTTGCGTTTGCTAGAAGAAAGTTTCTGTAGAATATTCTTTAAGACGCAATACTACACGCAACGAAAAGAGCAACGTTTAATTTTGAAAAATGCAATATTGTAACTAACATGAATTCTTGAACGATTTTTTTGTTGTTTTCAAAAATTGTTCCATTTAATTGATTATATTCGGTTGCTTGATTTCTTTTTGTCATGTGATGGAAACCAACGTATGTAAAGCAGCGGTTGCAATGTTGTGAGTAACGTGGATTGTTGAACTTTTTTTTTATCGGTTATGTTTTTTTTTGTTTCAGTAAATTTATAACATTTGTTCGTTTTCTTCCAGTTTTCATTTAACACAAACGGGGGCTGGGATCCACGTGGAGTGCTGGGATCCAGGAATCCAGCCCTCTGCCATTGATCCCAGCATTTCTCGTCCTCGTTCGTTGTTGCGATTTCGTCGTGCTGTATTGTTATAAGAGGACTGAGAGCTTCAAATCGGGTGACAAGAGTTGGTTGGTGGACTTCTCAATTGATATGTCATGATCTCATGTAACGTATGGTTCACTAGCTTCTGTAATAGGGTACACGGTGCAAGACAAAGACCCTTTCAGAATAAAATTCCATTCAATTCAATTCACGTTTTTCGTATAACGCGCGCAAAACGGAGGCAATATAGTCAACAATCGTTAAAGCATTGTTTAACCATTGTTGGCTACAAAGGGTAGCATAACTCAACATTGTTTTGTTGGCGTTATGCCCCTCGTTTGTGGAACGTATGGTTGGAATTGGTTCCGACACGTATATCTGTGCATTGTTAGACGAAGTTCCCATTCAGTCTGGGTACCTAGTGCGCACTGTGCACAAGTTGTTGTAGATTTTTATGTCCGAACGCATGGCTAAAGGCCGAGGCTCGTGGAATAAAACCCAATCAACCAACCCTTCGGTCGAGGCCCCAAGAAACATATATTCATTCATTCCTTCATCAACAAGAGCGAATGAAATGGTGCTCATGTTTTTCTATTGTAGGATCAATGGCATTAGAATGGATAACACCCAAAAACCTCGTAACATTATAAAACAATGCCCGCGGGCGCTGGGCGCACCCTTCTGACATTGGTTTATAATGCCCTCGGTTTTCGGCCATTATCTTTTAAATAACATAATACATATATAGCTATAATGCTAACAAATATTTATTCTTCAGCAATGTTATGATACAGTATTTCAATAATGTACAAGGCCCATGGAATATCTGTAGTATTGATACATACATCTGCACGCATCGATTGGGCAGTTGAGACTTCTCAGTCAATCGATCTTATCTTATCGTCACTTTTCATTCCTAAGAAAACGCCATTCAACAACGTTTGTCTGTACATAGTAAGGGTATTTCATTTTTGTACTCGTTTAACTAATATAATTAATTGAGAATGAAAATTGCTTTCAACGTTGCAGAATGGCGCTGGCTTGTGAATATGAGTGACGTAAGCAAAACTCGTATTGTCATGACGACATTATCAGGGTTTCGAGTCCCTTGCTTTTCGGTAAAACAAACAAACTTTTTCATAGATGTGATGCTACGAAAAGCTCTTCCAAAATGGCGGCTCACTTCAACGGATGTTCGATTTACCGGAAACGCATCATGCACCAGACCTCAATAATGGCACGGTGGTGAGATCAAAAGGGCTTGTACTTCGGTGAGGAATTGTTAAGTCGGAGGTGGTGACGTCATCCATCTCAGCCGCTGGGTTTGTCGGTGATGCCGAATCGGGTGTTGACGGTGTCGTAAAGGTTGGCCGATGCACCACATCCGGCAAAATCGGCACTATTGACGCAGACCAGATGTTCCTGGTCGAAGACGGTCTGGTTGCCGCAGGCGAAACTGTAGATGGCGGTATTGATGAGGGCATTATTGTTGTCCAGGATTGGGACGCACACGTGGAAGATTTGGCAGTTGTTGTCAACATCGGCGTAATAACCGTAGATGCGGTTGGCACAACTGAAGGTGCTCTTGATGGACCCGATGATCAGATCAACACCATCAGGGAGAATGTACGTCGCTGCACCAGACTGACGCTTGATTCTGGGCAACTGTAATAAACAAAACAAAAAAGATTAAGCAATGGCGTTTGAGTGATACATTTTGACTTTTTAAGTTCGTCAGTGAGTGTTATAAAAGACGTCTGAAAGACGAAAGTGGATGAACTAATTAATGAAGTATCAGTGCACGAGGGTACAAAATATTTTTTTATACGACTTTTTGATACTCTAACGTTACATGCAGCAGTAGTGATGAGTGAGTTGAGTAGTAGATATTGAAAGAAAGTTGAAGATCGTACCGCATTCTAGTATGTCTTTTCTTGTTCTTTTCCCTTACTATCATTAAAATGCCCACTCTATCAAAATGGTTGTTTGTTTCGTTTAACTTTCTCGTAAATTCATGCCAAATGCTTAATCTTTTCTGATGGCCATTTATTTTTAAGTCCGAGGAGTTGGCGGGAATGGAAAGTTCTTCTTTCAGAAAAAAATTATCTTTAAAACTTTGAAATGCCAGATACTCTCCTCGTCCTGACATGTTCGTAGGAATATTTCCACTTAAACTGTCAAACTGATAAATAAAACATCAGGTTTCTAAGGGCGCGTTCACGCAACGACTCGCTTTTGCATTCTCGCAGCTAGAAGCAAGAAATCATCTGAAATTCCAACATGGCGGCGGTTTTAGCTATGATGACTCGCAATGAAAGCACTTAATGATGCGAGTTCTGAAGGGACTGTGTAAATTTCGTCAGGAGGAATTTAAGTCTTATAATCCGTGACAATATGATAAAGAATTCCTCCTGACGAAATGTTTGAGCAAAGCATTTACTCAAACGACGTCGGATTTAGCTAATCCAGATAGTGTTGTTACCATGGCAACGACAACTTTGTCATTGTGATTAAATTCTCGCTGCGAGAATGCAAAAGCGAGTTGTTACATAAACGAGCCCTAAGAAGGCAAGCAACCGAACCAGAAAAAGAAGAAAGAAGAAATTGTATTTTTGGGCGAGAAAAATTCCTCCTGTGAATCAACGTTTAGCTTCGTATACAAGCGAGTTTTCAGTTTTATCCAAAAAGTACACAGCTTCCCTCACCTAATCCCCATGGAAACCTCTGCTTTGCACGAACAGTAGCGCCAAATGCGAATAAAAAATAAAAGGTACTAAAATCAAAACTGTTAAAACACATAACGATAAAATTAGTTTGAAGAAAGTTAGGTTATTTCAAGAGGGTAAAAAGAGTTCCGTTTGATTTTATTTGTTTTCGCAAAATGTTTAGAAAAAAGTTAGTAACAAAGCTAACGGTAAAATTCAACAAAAGGTAGTGGATTATAATTACCTCAATGGCCATAGCTGCAGCCACGCACAGAAGAACTGTGGAAAAAAAGAAGCAGTTAATGACAAGATACCTGAATTCACCACTTTTCATTAGCAATTCTCTTTAGTAAATTTTTTTTTTACCAACTTGAAATGCTATTTACTTAACAAAGTATACTAATTTGTAGCGATTTACATTTTCTGTTAATAGCGTTTGATTGTAGGCACCAATAATTTCATGAGTTATGCATCAAATGATGAGGATAAGCCTACTACACAAATTTGACAATCAAGTTTAAATTCACAATTTTGTAACTAAAACTGAAACAACACTGCGAAAGTTATTCAATTACTATTGGGATAATGTGTGCTAGCAGACATATAAATTTATTAATTTTAAACGTGAGGTTTGGCGATAATTTTTTTTTTTTAGAAATAAATATTTCGTGCTGCAGCTAACGCGAATTTTACGTTTGGCTTTCCGGTGTCATAAAGCGTTTCTAGTTTTTCGATCCGGTGTTGTCTAGATCGGCCAAATAAAAACAACGAAAAATTTTGAATTTAAATTGTAAAAAAAAAAAATGAGTTTTGATTATGGGTCGACTTCATAAATTTTCATCCTTGGCAGGCAATAATTTAAAAACGCAACACTATGTGCCTGATGACGGCCCCCATGTGTGGGCATAAATATTGCGTTTTTAAGTTATTGTGCCAAGGATGAAAATTTAGGAAGTCGACCCATAATCACCACTCATTTTTTAACACAACAAAGCATCTTACTCCTCACCATTTAAATTGTACACGTTAATAAAACTAATATTACGATGGATTGTACAGAGTAAACTTACCAACAATGGAAACCTTCATGTTGGTGGGAAGAAAGGTAGTTCCTATAAAAAAAAATGTAAACATCATTGTAAATGTGTGGTGCTGATATGTTTTACTGCTGTATGCGATACCCGCCCCAATAGATTCTAAATTTATCGTGATTTAAGAAAGCTAAATCCGCTTATGCAGTAGAAAGAACTACAACCCATAACCCATCAGCAATCAATAACAAAGGCTCTTTAGATAAAAGGAAACAAAGCCAAAATTTCAAAAATAATAAGTAAACCACCTTTATGAACTTATTCTTCATTAGTGACGTGAACCGGCTTCGAACCACAAATAGGCTTCTCATTAAATCACTAGAACAGTGCCTTTATCGTTATGCCCATTGGTTTTGTGGGGTTTAAAGGCGCCGTATCATAATTCTCGTGAAATTTCGTTTTCCCGCTTCAAAATACGATTCGTGCCACTCGACTGAAGCATAAATACAAAAGTTGGCTTCCTCCACTACGTTATCGCAGTGTTTGGAAACATCAGGGAAGAGAAGCAAACGTTGTCGAATATGAAGCCTACGAGGAAAATTCTTCTGGTCGTATGCATTTTTTCTTTAATATCAGAATGTATACCAATAGCGTTTGCAAAAAGTAACGCTTTTAGTCGTTTTAACGCAACTAAATATATTTTTTAAATAAAGTTCCGAATTATTCCGGATTATTATTATTCCGGATAAAATTATTATATTAGATGATGTTGTCAAGCTACTGTGTGAACCAGGCGGCGATTTAGATAACTACCATGTTTTAGATGGCATACATTTTGTCGTTTGGGGTATCATGCTGTACTTTTGGGGGAAACAGATTCAAATAAATACATAAAAATTAACTTCTGGCAGAATCGGCAGGAAACGAACAAAAACGAAATGTTCAAATCTACAACACTAATAATAACGGACGATGCCCATGCGTGGGTATACCTCCATTCCTCTTGAACTAAGCTACCTACAAAGGTGAGCGTATAGCGCCAAATAAAAAGAAAATTTATTTACGCTTCGTGTAGGCCTATTTTCATTGCTATAATTTGATTTTTTTTTTACCCTCAAATGCTCAAAATCTGGTCTGAAATTGTTCGTGACGTCAAAGTTCTACCATACAAACTATACAGAAAAAAAAATCAACTAAACCATACGAAGCGTGGATCGACGGCAGTAGAGTGAGCCAAACGAACAATATGATTAGTTCTTCTATAGAACTGTATAAAATCATTGCTGTATGAAACGGTCTTCAATTATTTTTTGTATTTTTAGGAGTCTTTGCAGAGGCCTATTATTGTAATTTACACGCAAAAATCAACTTATAGGCCTATTCCGTTCGAAAAAACGCTTTTAGCAATGGACTTTAGTCGTACTTTTTGCGGTTACGGATTTCGGGAAAAAAAAAGCACAAAATTCTTGACGCTGAAATACTTCAATCTCTTTCGCCTTTCACGCTTAGTTATAGATTTTAACAAGTGACTTCTTTAAGAAATCTGCTGTCGGCTGGCTTAGATGGATTAAATGGGTAGTTGTGTGATGGTTGGTGTAACCAAACATGAGTGAATGAAAATGAAGTGACGAACTCTGGCATTTGGCCGTACCTTTTGATTCTAAATTATAGCTAGCAAACTGAAAAAAATTCGGTTGGTTCCAAGAATCGAACCAGTTATCTTCTTAGATCTATAGACCAACGAATCGAACTACGATCCGTTGATTTGATCACCGAGCTATGATCATGTGAATGGGGGAAGTTTTTTAATTCCACGTGGTGTGGATGTACTTTGGTAGCACTAAAATTCACCGAGCTGGGCGGCCAGTCACGGAACTCCTTATCAGCTCCTGTTACTGTTACATCATGTTGATTAGTGCCGTACCAAACATAAAGTAATTTAAAACAACAGATTAACCGTAAGAATGAGCCAGGCAACTTTATGCCTAATACTCCCAGGATGCCATGCGAGAAGTTGGGAAATAGCGATTCGTAGTGCGCGCTTCACGTTGGGGGAGGGCGGAGGAATGGGGGAGGCTTGGATGCGAAGTATAAAGTCGTATATCTTAGAATATGCGCAGGCATGGAAGGGTCGTTGGGAGTTAATTGAGGCGTCTCTCTCATAAACGTTGTGGGGG